>JBAMIE010193224.1:0-11796 GCA_037177295.1 Kaempferia parviflora | reverse complement strand
AACTTATCTTTGTTTTTTATGTTTTAAAAATAAGAGCGAGTATGCAGGTGAAAAAAAAAAAGAAAAACACACAAACTCAAGGAATTACTTGGTTCGGAGCGTTCAGCAACTCTTACTCCAAGACCCATGGTCCTTTGGACTGTATCGATGGGTAATCTAATAAAAACTTCTTCTGGTAATGCTGGAAGAGTGAGTCGAGTACAATGATAATAAAAGGACAGGTGTAACAGACTACACATTCCTTAATGCCGTAATTAAATGCACAAATGAAATTTCGCTATCCAACACTTGTATATTAAACGAGTCGACTCGGTGTCAGTCAACTTCTCAGTAATAGCGGGGTATAGCAGCGTTGTAGCACAGCAGAGGGATGAAGTCGGAGCAGCCAGAATGTTGAGAGATCACTTGTATGAGTTATGTCTTGATAGCTACTCAAACTAGCCTTATATAGGGTGCTGAAGGCACCTTCAGTGTTTCCCAAGGTGCCTAGAGCCAAATTCTATCCCTCTTCGAGCGGGGTTGATAAACTTCCCAGCCTGCGGATTTTATCCTCGGAAAGACACCTTTGGCACTGTGAAGGTACCTTCAGCGCCCTAAGAGCGCCTTGTGCCCGGAGGCGCCTTGAGCACTGTTCATCAGGGCTAAAATAAGGTTTTAGCACCTGTAAAACATAGTTAGTGCAATAGAAAAATGTTTATCTTGCAAAAATAAAGTTAGCATAATGATAATAGGAAGTAATATGTAATATTAATTAGATCCTGTTTCTCCACGAGCAAGATCTTGTCAAAGTCTCAGCTTAAGTTTCCAAAATGGATCTAAGCTAGACCGACGCCTACTATCCCCTCCAATGGGAACACATCCTCATCTAGTCATTCTCCTCTAGTGACTTACTTCACTTATCTTACCAAGTTCAGAATCGTACATCACACATCCAATCTCCTACTAGAACATCGCACTTTCGGCCATTCGGGAATCGAACATCACAATCTCCTACTAGAATCGTACATCCGGTCTTCAATCCATCGGACCGAACATCCTTATCTCCTGTCGGAATCACACATCCAATTTTAACCCATCAGGAATTGAACATCCTTACTTCCTGTTGGAATCGTACATCCATACTTTAACCCATCTGAAATCGAACATCCTGATTTCTTGTCTGAATCACACATCCAGACTTCATCTAGATTAGTCAAACCTGCATTCTTGGTAGAAATGTTAGATCACACACAGTCTAACTTTAATCCATTTATCATTCATCAAAATATGAGTTTGATTATTAGTGCAAACAGTACCAACAAAAGGAAGTTAAAGTACCTAAATATGACTTAATCTACTGAAATAGACCATTTCAGCCAAACACAAACAACTACCAATCGATTGGTGTCATTTACCAATTGATTTTGACTTGTGTTAATCAATTGGGGTCAGCTGCCAATCGATTACCACACGTACCAATCGATTGGCTCAATCGATTAATGTGTCTTATTTTTAAGATCAATTTTAAATTGAATTTCAGAAATTCATAAGTAATTTTACATATATTTTTTTTGAAAAATATTGAAATTTCATGTAAGCATTACTTATTTCACAAACTATATCAAGTAACACCTCATAAAGTAATCCAGGAATCTCAAACTTCATGTTGATCAACCGCTTGGAGGCCCTCTTAAAAGAGATCTCCGTGCGGCAAGTCCACAACTCAGGCGATAGCAGTAAGTTTGATCGGCATTGGGTGGTCCAACAACACAGCCGTAGGAAGCCGAATGAAAAATATGTTCGTCCTTCTAATCTTTTGGATGAGACGGTATCTTCTAAAAAAAATCCCATCTTTTGACGCAATCGAAAGAGAAAGAGGCCGGTAGCCGCTTGTTGGGGAAAGTTAAAATAATGAAAGGTGCGAGGGGAGAGAGGCACTTTACACAAGCGGAATAGGATCGCAATCCTGTACAAGAGACGAAAGGAGTTGAGAACTAGCTGTTAGAGGGGAATCTGAAAGTACTGGCTTATGGCAGTAAAAAAAGCAGGGACAGGGAAATGTAAACCAGCTAGGATTTGCTCCTTAAAAAAGGTTATATAACTAGCGGAAGGAAGATGAGGGCGGTCTTGCTCGCCCTGCATAGCTAGATCCATGGATTTAGGGACCTCATAAGTAAATTGAACCTTATATAGGTATAGGACCGAAAGGATGTTAGAAGGGGGTGAATAGCGTTCGTCACTTTTTGAAAAACAAGAGTAAACTAGACACAGTGGAAAAGAAAGAAACAACACAATCGTAAACACAAGTCGATTTACTTGGTTCGCAGGCTTCTGCGACTCCTACTCCAAGGCCCGCACTTGAGAGTGCTTTCGTTAGACAATCATTATAATATTGAATGAATTACACAATTTAAGTACAATTGAAATAAAAGAACAAGTATACTGATAACTGAAATAAATGGAAGCTTGAGCATCAGTTGTCGAAGGAAGATTACGGCGTTATCTAGAGCTTTCTAAAGCAGCGCGTAAAAGTGAAAGTATTGGAATTGTTGTTTTGAGAATATTGGTCTATGTTCTTTATAAAAACCCCTCCAGGTGCCCGGACCACCCTCGGATGCCTCACAAGGCTGATGTGACTCTCTCTCTCTCTCTCTCATTGAAGCTCTATCTCAAGAGTTTATCCATCTCCGGGCGCCCATACTTGTTTGGGTGCCTGAACTATTGACGTGGGCCAGACTACTGTGGCGTGCCACCTCAGCCAGGCGCCTTCACTGGTACTATATTGTCCGAGTGCCCGGACTATCCAAGCGCTTAGGCACTCTTTGTCTCCGATTTTAATTTTTTGCAATAAAGAGTTAGTCAAGCAAATATATGAAAGATAAATTATATTTGACAATTTTCAAACTGTCTGGTCCTGACTTCAAGTTTCGTTGAAACCCTAGGTCGGACCAACACCTACTATCCCTCAACCGGGAACACATCCATACTGGTTCACTCCTCCAGTTTCTTACCTTCACTTACCAGTTTCAGACTTCTGTGACCGGGTCGCTTGACCCACTAAGACTTCCTGTCAGATTTTGATCAATTTGGTCTTTGACTAGTTGTCAACCCAACTGAACTTCCTTCTGATAAGTCTTAACCAACTTGGACTTCGTGCCAACTATCAACCAAGTTAGACTTCAGCCTGGTGTTCTGGTCTTTTAGAACTTATCAAGTTTATTATCTTACATACTTGGTATATAGATTAAATACACATGAGTTATTCATCAAAACTTTAATTCATTTGTTATTCATCAAAATTCGAGTTAGATCATTGGTTATAACTGCACCAAAACGTGTCTGTTTCTTCAAACTCAGAGGTAAGTCGAGTGTACCACATGCCAGGGATATCCATGAGAGGCAAAGTGAGCTAGAGCGAATGAAGAAAATGAGAGAAAGCCAAAAGTGTTTTGATTGGAAACGAAGAGACTGGAGGAAGGATAAGCCAGTGGAAACGATGGATGCATAAACAAGTAAGAGGGCTAGGGTTTTATTTAAGGGAATCTTGAGAGCCCCCACCATGAGGACCGTTGGATCTAGTGGGTAAAAAGATGGGTAGATTATCAGAGCCACTAGATTGAAAATGCAGTTGTCCATACCAAGAGTCGTACGATAGCTGTCATATCAAGGAAAAGGCGGTTAATAGGACATGTTGCCTTCGGGGAGAAAAAGGCATATATGAGGGTTTTGATATGCATATCTCCTCTTATCAAGCGACATTTGAAATTGTGCCTAAGGCATGCCATGCCTTTAGAGAAAATATGGAACTCTAGGAGGTTTTTATCTAATCGGCGCTCCCCATAGCCCTTCACGAGGTGGTGCGCTAATTGGTCATTTGACATCCGATCAAGAATCATCACATTTTTTCTTATTACCTAGCTGAAGCTCGTTATCCCTCACCCAACAAGTTATAAGGGGATACTCACAACATTTGAGAGCGTTCCTAAGTTTAGCGAAAATGATTGCTCGCTCGGTGAACAATTTGTCTGTTCAGTAGGCAATAAGACCTCAACATCAACTATCATCTTGGGGCAGTGTTACTGGTTTAGGGCAGGCAGTAGTTTGTTTGTGTAGTTGCAGCTCACTGGTCGTTCGATCAATAAATTAGCAGTAGCTAGGTCATGCATTCACGCAAATCCTTACAAGCGCAAATAAGAAATACAAAAGTCAATAGAGTTTAAATTACATATTTTGGTGATTAACAACATCTTGTTGGTGCGGGAAACAAGTTGTATCCAAAGCTTCCAAAGTTAAGATATTCTAATCTTCTAGCATCAAAACGACCCTCCTCTCCTGCTTTGTAGTTGGCTAACTCCTTTGGGAAGCCATCAGGTCAGAATAGAGTTTTGTTAGCTTAGATTTAGAGGCTGTTAGATTAGACCTAGTAGCCTCCATGTCCGACTGCAAAGACTCCAAATCCACTTGTTGGGTGGTCATGACCTTTTGCCGGTCTACCAATAGGGCATCCTTGGCAGTAGTGCAACGTCCTTTCCCACCATCTCAGAGGCATGGATGTTCTCCAGCTCTTTTTGTTTATTGGAGAGACCATGGGCCTTAGCGATCTTCTTGTCCAATTCATTACTTATCTGAGTCCTCTTTTCACTTTCTGCCTTGGCAACTAGTGAGGCGAGACTCCAATTTCTTTGATTCGGCCATATCCGCTTTGGCTAGTTCCCTAGTTTCTTGCATCATCCTCTCCACATCCTCCAATGGGTCAGATGGGGCTCTGGCCCTCGGTTGAGAAGCGGAAGCTTCAGGGAGTAGGGCGGCTGGAGAAGGCTCTAGTTCCTATAGCTTTGCCTACAATTCCCTAATCGTACGACCCTGCTCCACTGCGACTTAGGATATACCCATCCCAATCATCCAAGACTGAACTTGTGGAGAAAAAGTTATTAGCATCATTTGGGTTAAAATAACAAGACATCCGAAACTTACCAACATCAGGTCCCGAGTGTGGCTGTTTGCTAGCTCAACGATAGAGTTGTGGTCGATGCGGGTCTCCGCACACTCACACGACTCAGCCAGCGAATCCTTCAGGATTATTCGACCCGAAGTAGAAGAGGGGACTGGAGGCCCAGCTATCACCTGAAGAGAAGGCAAGTTCAAGGTAGCAGCAAAACGATGGCAGATGGGCACCGAAGCGGTCCTCGCAGGCAAGGTTTTGGAGCAAGGAAGAAGCATTGATGGAGAGCCGATAGGGGACCCACATGGTTGGTTGGTGGGCTCCTCTCGCGTTGGGCTGTGCGAAGAAATCGCTGAGGGAGTCTATGTTATGTTTGAGAGGTGTCCTACAGCGATCACCTTATAATTTATATTATTTACGTAGATAAATAAAGATTCACAATTTAAGTACGCATTATTTATATGTTTGAATGGTCTTAGACTCACTTACTAATGTCCACAATACAATTCGTAGCATGAGAGAATTTGTGATTAGATCACAACTAGTGAGCATCTCTACATGTATAATTATGAATGTATTGAAATAGTCCCTAGTTAATGAATTCATGAGTTCAGACATCATCGATTCTGTGAGGCTAGCACGAGTTATACTCCTTGGTCTAACCAAGCAGCCGTTACTCATTAGCTGGAGACATTGGGATGTCAAGAGTTAAACGTGGATGCTAGTTATGGTAACTAGTTCATTGGAGTGACCTGTTGTAAGGCTTTATATGGTTCTCTACATATATAGATATGTCTATGAAATTCTTATTACAGCTTGAGTGCAAGTTTCCTTCGACTTGAGGTATTCAAGTCACATTGATCAAAGAGACTTATACTTTGACATCTTAAATAAACATCTCTGTGGAGGTGCGGGAAGATTAAGTATAAATCGAAATGCCCGAAGGTGTTTGGATATCCTGTAGAGGATTCACCATTCCTTATAAGGAGACGTATACCCTATGACCACTTATTAGGATTATTACACAAAGTCTTTGCAAAGCAGCACATGTTAAGAGTATGAGACTTTTAAGACACATGTAGGAATAACATGAATCCATAGGACAAGAAAATATTACTTGGGCTAGGTGTGACGTAGTCAGCCTAGTGGGGACAGACACATAGACAATGTCTTAAACCAAGTGGGTATAAGAGAAGTGAAAGGAATAAGACATGACTCGTAGCTGCTGAAGGGTTCAAAACTAGTTTTGAAATCAACTGTGATTTTCTGGTTAATTAATTGCGGATCATGATGTACTACTAGGTGTCACTCATGATTGATTCATAATTAAGTAGTTAATTATGGACGACCAAAATAAATAGGAAACCTATAAGGTCACATGTACTACGAGTATTTAAAAGATATAAAACAAGTATGAGAATTTGATTCTCAGATCAAAAGAGATAAGATATTTGGTTGGACCAAATATAGGGCAAATATAGAAATTATTTATTACAGAGGAAGCTCGGATGGATCACATTTCTTATGAAAGAGTTTAACCCTATTTGGTTTATTCATGAACCAAAGTGGCTTGGCTTAAATCAAGTTATCTTGATAATAAATAAACTAAGGGTATAAAGGTTTGAGACTTTGTTATTAATATTTGACCAATTCATGAAAGAGAGTTTCGGTATATTAATATTTATTAATATTTAAGTCATCCAATAAATTTGGTATATAAATGTTTATTAATATAATATCAAATCATCAAGAGAGAATTTGATATATTAATTGCTATTAATATTTGACCAAGTCAAATAAAGATGTATATATATATATATATAATATAGATTAGACAAAAAAAGGAGTAACAATTAATTAAGGGTTTGATTTTTGTGAAAACATAACCTCCCTCTCTCCCTCCCCTCTCTTGGTGTTGTCATCCACAACAAGGAGCAAGGAAGAAGGTTTTTCTTCCCAAGCTTCTTCGCTTCTTCTTCCTCTGGGATCGCATCGCCACCATGCTTGGCTGATAACAATCGGAGGTGGACCTTGTTGCTCTTGGAGTTGTCTTGAAGAACTCGACGTGGATATGAATAGAGGTGAGGTTCGAAGAACATCGTTAGTTGATGCTCTTTCCATTACGTATCATCTGTAAGGTACCACTAGAATAGATCATTATTATTAAAAGTTTTATTTTATGATTATGTATGCGTGTGATATATCATTTATGCGTGTGGTGTGTGTGATGTAATAAAATTAGTTTTATTATAGTATTATTTTTGCTTCCGCTGTATGTTTTGCGAAATGTGTTAAGCACACCCCCCATTGGGCTACCCAATAGTGGAATCAGAGCCTAATCGTGCTTTGACATGATCGTAAACTTGTATTACGGTTTGTGATTAGTATTGTAATTAATTTTTAGAATTTTTCTGAAATTATTAATAATTTTTTATTTTTGAAAATTTCCTAAATTGGTAAGAAATTCTATTTTTAAAAAGTTTCTGAAATAATTTTAGAAAATTAAATTTAGAAATATTCTATTAATTTAGAAATTATCATATCTAGAATTTTCTAAAATTTTAAGAAATATTCTATATTTGAAAAATTTTCCTAATTTGTTAGGTAATATCAAATTTAAAAAGATTCAGAAATTCTTAAAAAAAACTCTAAATTTAAGATATTCTGATTTAAATTAAAGAAATTACCTTTTCGAATTTTTGGATTTATTAAAATATTTCATTTTTGAAAAGTTCCCTAAATTATTTGGAAATACCAAATTTATAAAGATTTGGAAAATCATGAAAAATTCAGATTTAAATTATTTTGTAATAAATTAAGAAATATTAATTATTTATTTTCTAAATTGTTAGGAAATTAATTTGAAAATTTATTTCCAAAATAATTAAAAATTATTGATTGATAGAAAGATTGTAGATGAGATATGTTAATTAAATTTGAAAAATTAGTTTCCTAATTTAATTGGATAATTCTTGATTTATTAAAATCAGATTTATAACATATTTTTATTTTCAAAATAGAATTATAACATATTTAAGTTTATGTCATGTTCATGTCATATTGTATACGATATAGATGCATTAATTTTTAATATAATTATGTCATACGTGTGTGATGTCATGTCATCATTTTTGTCATGCGTGTGATGTCATATAGTTAGATCATATACATGATGACGATGAGACCTAAATCCCTTACAAAATATTAAAGCATACACCTTCCATTAATATGACAAGAACCAGAGACTAATTACTTGTTTGAGTTGTTGTGTCAAAGTCATTCTCAACTTAGAATTAAATATATTTAAACCATAGAGATACGATCTCATGATTAACGGGTTGGTTTTAACTTGAAGCATTGATTTGTTGTACCAAAGCTAAGGCCAACGTGAATAGAGGTGAAGTTGGGTGATGTGCACTTGATGTATACTTGTTAATGTGTTAACAACCCAATGTTTATGCGAACATTCAATTAGTTGATAGTATAATGTGTAGTTATGTATATGTGATACATAATCGCTATATTTTGATACCTAGCACTAAAGCTAAGAATAGTTTGTTGTGCCAAAGCCAAGATCATTTTGTTAGTGCAGAGTGCACCAATGATCGAGCCTAAGTTTTGATAACGACAAAGGGTTCAAAGTCAAGGTTTATTGTTGTTCTAACAAGCTGAACTAAGTGTGCAGGAAAGTCCTAAGTGATCTTAGGTAAGTGAAAAATCCCAAGGGGAGGTAACCCTAGGTCCTAGAGGGAGGTAATCTTAGGTTATGGAAAGCCCTAGTTGCGGCTAGGCAAGGAAAACTTGACAGGTCGAGAATGTCAGGTGGAAAATCCTAAGGGTCGGGGAACAGACGTAGGTGGAAGCCCTGGAGGTCGCAAACACCAGGTGGGAAATCCTAGGGTGGAGGACCTTAGGTGGAAGTCCTGAGTCTCGGATATTGAGCAAAAGTCCAAACAGTTTGGAGGACCGGTTGGCAAAAAGTAAATTCTCTTGAGAGGATTAGGTGAGGACGCATTCCCCCTTGAGGAAACAGTAGACGTCGGTCCAACCTAGGTTTCAGTCAAAATTTAAAAGTCAGGACCGGACAGTTTCTTGACTGTCAAATATTTTATTAATCATATTATATTGTGTTAACTTTATTTTGTAAGGTATATTTGGTATTTGGACTACTATGGCTTGCAGGAAGTGAGATGGACAAAGAATACCTCGGTGAACAGTGTTCGAGGCGCCTCCGGGGCTATTGGAGGTGCCTCAGCTGCCTTGGCTAAAGGCCTACGCGGAGAGGCGTGGAGGTACCTTCTATGCAGTTGAAGGCACCATGGGGCAAGGCGCAAAGGCGCCTTGGAGTGCCTTGAAGGCGCCTTCAGAGGGATAGGGTTCGCAGAATCTGGAGCTTATCTTCGGGGATAAAACTTCATTGCTAGAGTCACCTTGGATGGCATTGGAGGCGCCTTCAGCACCTTATAAATGAGGTGTTCGAGCAGCACATTCAACACAACTAACTCTTACGCTTCTACTTTTTTGTGTTGCTTCAAAGATGATCCTACGACTCCGCAATGCGATTCTGACAGCCGAAAGCACGACATACCAAATTCCAAGTCGTCGGTATAATTTCATTTTTAGCACTTAAAATTTCATTGTACTCATATTTTGTAATTGTATTATTCGGAATTGATAGTGAATTGCCCAAACTAAACACTCAAAAAGTGTGAGCCTTGGAGTAGGAGTCGTCACAGGCTCCGAACCAAATAAAACTACTTATGTTCTGGTGTTTCTTTTTTCTTTCTTTTTCTCTCCCTTAACTCATTTTTCCGCTGTGCTTTAACTCGAAACATTTTACAAAATACGTCAAAAAGCCTCGAGCGTTATTCAACCCTCTAGCCCTTTCGATCCTATAATTGATATCAGAGCGGGGTCGCTCTAAGTTGGTGAAACCATCACAAGGGCACTTTTTTCATTTCTTTTCCTAAAAATTATATATTTTTTCATTTCATTTCATAAAAATTATATAATTGTAGTGGTGAAACCACCACTACAATTATATATGCTTATTTTTTTCCAATTCAAATCCTCTGTCCCAGAATATCCATATCCCCGTGTCCCATTACCGACCGGACGGACGTGGCATCCTCGTGATATGTGTAGCATCGTCGTGATGTGCACAACATCCCTTGAGATATGATCTGATCCGTCTGATCAGCAATGGGACACGGGGACACGGATATTATGGGATAGAGGATTTGAACTGGTTTTTTTTCCCGATTTTGCATATTCATCTTTTCGCCATTAGTTGATATTGACAAAACTAGATATTTTAAAAAATTTATCATTAATTTTTTTATTATTATTTAATTATTTTTCTTGAAGTTGGTGTAATACCACTAGAGTTTTTTTTTTGTCTCTTCTCCCACACTCCTAATCCAAGACCAAGTCTTGGAACACTCTTCATTTTTCTGTCGTGTACAAGATTTTTTTTTAATGACCTATCAAGAAGGTTACTGTACCGCCCGCCTCTTTTCTCCGTGAGGACTTCGGCCACTAGAAATGGCGAATGGAGTACCACTTGAAGACTCAAGTAGAAATGTAGATCATAATCCAAACTGGATTTAAATTTGCCATCAAAGATGGAGCACTTGTCCCCTGTGACAAGTGGGATGAACCAAAAAAAAGAAAGATCGAGGCAGATGCAAAGGCTATTCAGACACTCCAATGTTGTCTGACCAAAGAAGAACTGAACCGAGTCAGACCATTCTCAAGTGCCAAGGAATTATGGAAGAAACTGATCAAGCTTCACGAAGGAACCTCTGACGCTAAGGTATGTAAGAAATATTTTTTGTTAAATAAATTATAAAATATCAAAATGTAGAACAGAGAATCAACAATTCAATTACACGCTCGAATCCAAGACCAAGTAAACGGTCTCCACACGATCGGACAAAAGGTGAAGAATTGTGACATAATAAGGTACACCTTAAACATTTTTCCGAGGAACGCTTTGTGGGCATCCATGGTAGATGCTTACAAAGTATCTAAGAACCTTTCCCTAATTAGATCAGACGAGCTATTTTTCGAATTTGAATTGTACGAAGAGACTAATGCACTGCCGGTTGAGAAAAGTATTGTTTTGATTGCAGGTACAAGCAAAAAGAAGGTGAAACCCAAGTACCAACCCGAACACAAATTTGAAGATGAATCAGATTCCGAAGACAAAGACGAGATCACCGCCAAACTAGTCAACCGAGTTCTGAAAATACTTATGAAGAAAAAGGTGATCCAATCCAAGAGTAAGCAACCACAACTAGGTCCGAATCAAACTACGAGGGCCAAATCAGAAGTAACCTACTATGGGTGCAACCAGAAGGGGCACTGCAAGCCAGAACGTCCAAATTAAAAGCAAAGAAGAAGGAAGGCCTTGAAAACAACATGGTTTAAGTCTTTTGACGAATCAGACAAGGAAGAACAAGTAAGTTTTCTGGCAATACCAGTGTAACGACCGCCCTTAGCTACTACTGCCTAAGGACGATCGCTACTTACTTATCTTACTTATCTAATGCTTATGCAAAATAGAAATTCACGATTTAACTTTTTGCGGAAATAAACTTCATGAATTTCTAAACATGTTAATTTACTTCTTAATCAACTCATAAACATGTTTAAACATAAGCATAATCTAGCTTGGGTCAAGCTAGAACCAACCCGGAAGAAGGGCTGGAAGTGCACTGTTCTGCACAAGACCAGGCGCCTGCTGCCCTTGGGCAGGCGCCTGCTGGATGACCAGGCGCCTGGTCACTCGCCTGGTCACTCGCCCAAAGTTTCTGTGGGTTTCGGAATTCGGCACCAGGCGCCTGCTCGGGGACCAGGCGCCTGGTGCAGGC
>JBAMIE010193203.1:0-11799 GCA_037177295.1 Kaempferia parviflora | reverse complement strand
TCTTAGTTACGTATCTCATTTTGAGAAAAAAAAATTCCTATAAATGCGTCGTAGTTGAGAATCGAACCGTAGAACATAAACAAAGAAGTAGGGAAGAGGTAGAAAAACCCAGCAGGGATCTTTTGGTCCACTTTTTGTGGACCAAGGAGGGTCCCCTTAACTATTGCGGCCAAATTTGTGACCGCAATCCTATCGCAATTGATTGTGATCCCCTCTGAGTTCATCTTCCCCACCCAGGTTATAGTTTGGGTCGAAGTCGGCGGTCGGAGGACGCTGGTGGTGGGCGGATTGCTAGGCTGTCGGGCGCCAAATGGGGACGGTCGTTTACCCCGACCCATACTACAACCTAGTGAATCCAGGGAGAATCACAACTAATAGTGATCGGATTGCGACTACAATTGTAAAGACGATGATCTCCTGATCCATAAAAAGTGGACCAGACAATCCCTACTTAGAAAAATCTACCCATCTAGTTTACACATATATCATCAATCAATTTACATGTCTCTAAATTTATCACTACTCCACATTTGTAGGACTTACCTTCCATTCTTGTCATGGCAGCTGTTGGCCGTCCGAACCCCTCCCGCTCTTCCTCCATTAGGATGAGCCCGTGGCGAGAGATGGGAGGAAAAAGAAGAGCCCTTACCCTGACTGACGTAGAGAGAGGGAGAGAGGAGGAGAAGGGTGGCGGTGATCGATCCGATCCAGCCACCGACGGCGAGCCCTGCAACAGTACAGCCGACGACGGACAAGCTTCTGTTCTACTCCCTTTTGTTCTCTCTAGTTCCTAAATTTCCCCAATTCCCTTCCTTTCCTTCAACTTTGATTAAATTATTTGCTCCTCTCCACCTTCGATCGATTTCTCTCTATCAAACAATAATTCAAAAAAAAAAAAAAAAAAACATCGTGTTTTCTAGATCTTTGATACGCCAGGTTCAAATTCAATCATTGAATTGATATAGTTATTAATCTCATGGATTTTGTCGTAGAAAGATTAATTTCGTCAATGCCTTGGTCGTCGTCTGTACTTGCAGATTATGAACTACACAAGGTGAAAGACCACATGCATGCATACCGATCACCCCACCCCGCCCGTCATGGCCGCCGCCGCCGTCGCCGTCGACCATCGTCATGGACATAGGCTACCCACTTGGAAGCGCCGATGCCGCCTGCTTTCCTTCCCCCACCTGCTCTACCTCTTCGAACCCGACCCGCCGCCGTCCGCTTTCCCCTCCCCTGCAGCAACGCCCGCGCCGCGAGCCCCCACCGCCGGCGATGGCCACCTAAAACGCACCCGCAAGTTCTCCCGCAGTCTCTCCACCCCGTGCCTGCACTCCGCCGACGAGCCCCGTAGGGACAGCATCGCGCGACTCGATATAGTTTCCGGTCGACGGTCCCGCACCATCCACGCCCTCGTCGTCGAGGCCGCCATCGCGCTGGCATCCGGAGCTACCCCCGTCCCCGTTGCCGACGGCATCAGCGCCGCGCACTACCTCTTCAACCGCTTCGGCCAGAGCTTCGCTGTAATGAAGGTGATGGACATCGACGGCCCCCCGGCGGCGCCGCAGCAGCAGGGGCGATCAGCGCTCAAACACCTGGCGGCTCAGGCCAGCGACATGGGCGTCCGCGAGGTCGCCGCCTACCTCCTCGACCACGGCGCCTTCGCCGACGTCCCGCCTACGGCGCTGATCACGATCAGCCGTCCGATTTCCTGCGAGCCGACGAAGGTTGTGACGAAGCGCATCGCGTCGATCCAGCGGTTCGTGGCCCACGAGTACGACGCGGGCGAGCTGGGGCCGTCGCGGTTCTCGGTGGCGTCGGTGCATCGGATCGGGATCCTCGACGTGCGGATTCTGAACGTCGACCGCCACGCCGGCAACATCCTGGTGAGGAAGGAGAACAGTGGGTGCGGGAACGAGGCGACGGCGGAGCTGGTGCCGATCGACCACGGGCTGTGCCTGCCGGAGCAGCTGGAGGACCCCTACTTCGAATGGCTGCACTGGCCGCAGGCGGCGATGCCGTTCTCGGAAGCAGAGGCGGAGTACGTGGCGAGGCTGGAGCCGTTCCGGGACGTCGAGTTGCTGCAGGCGGAGCTTCCGTCGCTGCAGGAGGCGAGCCGGCGCGTCCTAGTGGTATGCACGATGTTCCTGAAGAGGGCGGTGGAGGAGGGGCTGTGCCTGGCGGAGATCGGCCAAATGATGACGCGGGAATTCTCCGGCTTCGGCCAAGGAGCCAGCGAGTTGGAGACGCTCTGCATCAGGGTGGAAGAGTCCATGAGAAACACTTGGCGCTCGCCGCCCGACGACCATGCCCTGCAACAAAGGCAAATCATCAAGAACTGTTTTTTTCTTTCCTCCTCCTCCTCCTCCTCCTCCTTCTTCTTCTTCTTCTTCTTCTTCTTCTTCTTTAAACAAATATATCTGCAATTTAAATTGATTCTATTGATTGTTTCATCTTCTGCAATTTAAATTATGGAAACAGCGACAAGAACGACAACGATGGAATATTCCTGGAGCAAGACGCGGAGGGGTCAATGAATATTGCTTTCGACGACCACCACGAAGCCGTCGACGACGGCAGCAACGGCGAAGGTAGCGTGAAGGAGCACAAGGTTACGGCCGGCGGAGTCATGGCCAAAAGCTTCAACCTCTCGGTGGTGGATTTGAACCGCGGCGGGATCAGAAGCGTTTCCTTCGAGGGGTTGAGCGAGAAGGAGTGGAGGCTGTTCCTGGAGCGGTTTGAGAGACTGCTACCGGACGCATTCAAAGCAAGGAAGAGTATGGGTCACAGAGTTTGATACCTCGTGCAAGTTATCACTCAATTAATTAATTAACTAGGATACTAATGCACTTGTTGAGTCAAAATGGGGATTAATTGGATATAGGTAAACGAATATATACAAGTATGTAATTCTTACTTGTTAGTTTGGGTCAAGATCTCACCAATATGTAGAGGAGATGAAAATGTCAAAGCATATTTGCAATTGTCACTTGATGTATAGGAGGAAACTTCTTGGAATCATTTGTAGCGGGAAGTTGACATTTCCATCTTTTCTATTCTTTATAGTGATATTGAACCAGCTCGCCGTTATAGCTGGATTTGACAGAATGAATCCTGTGAATCAATCGTTCACGGCCGCATGTGTGGGGAACAAAGTTAACACTCTTCATACAAATCTGCGTGCAAGCCTCCTATGAGAAACAAATGGATGGATGAATTAAAAGTGTCTAAGAATGGGATGGTTCAAGTGTCTTGTTTTGGTGCATCCTCCAATATTTATTTTATGTTAACTTGAGTTCCGATATCATAACAATAATATAACAAATGGCAGAAAGAATGATCAGAAATTGACGACAAACATACCGTAATTGCAATCCGATAACTGTTAGTACATCAATCATGCACACACGTTGAAGGTAAAGGAGTTTGAGTAAGACTCCGTAACACATGCAAATTCTTTAACAGACAAACCAGGGTTGCAATCCCGTCAAGACTAGTGTAAAAAGTTTCATACCACTTGATTCTTTCTAGCTATCGGACCTTTTCAGCATGTTTAAGATGGTAATGAACAGGTTGAGGATGTCGAGGTAGAGATTGACAGATGCCCAAATGTATTCATCGTAGGTGTAGCGCTTTATTAACTCCTCTGTGTCGTAGATGATGAAGCCTGAGAAAACTAGAGCACCAAACCCACCGACGATAGCAGATGATGTTGTTCCGAGAGGGAAGAA
Source organism: Kaempferia parviflora (assembly GCA_037177295.1). Lineage (NCBI taxonomy): Eukaryota > Viridiplantae > Streptophyta > Magnoliopsida > Zingiberales > Zingiberaceae > Kaempferia > Kaempferia parviflora. The sequence goes on along the minus strand of JBAMIE010193203.1, from coordinate 8,065 downwards.
TACCTGCAGGACACCAGTATCAGATATTAGCAACGACTAATTGAATAAGAACAAAATGCTAATTACTTTGTTTGAGTGCGTTACCCACGGGTCTCAGGCTAAGATGGCAGTAAAAATTTTGGTTTTTGTTCTGCATTACTTGTCATAGTAGTAAAGCTAGTTTGAAATATTAAGAGCAAAGATAGCAACCGATTTCTTTCAAAGGAAGCTCCCATTTTCTCATGCATAAACCCCATATTCTGCTTTCTCATAGTGCAGTCACCTTACCATTCATGCACAGTGTGTCTACCGTCCCCTCATCTCACTTTTTTCTCATCTGAAACTTCACCCAACAAGCAACATCCCCACAAGAAATCTAGCTGCATCTTCCTTGCTCTTAACTGGCACGGTCAACACTGCTGACCCATCGACACCATTGCCTTTTGCACCACAACATCCCCCCAATTTGGCATGCATCACACAATTGCAAGATTAAAAACGATAATAAGTTATTCTGAGCTTATAAATCCATATCTTGTTTCTGACACTGTCCAAACCTTCTCATCAGAAAGTTATGATCCTCATTATCAATCTTCAATATTAACTTTTAAAGGAGACAAAATTTTATTCCTGTCATCGATCTTAAAGGACAAAACTAGCTGAAACACATGGTGGGCACAATTTCAACCACGGAACAAAAAAAAATGAAACCCTGAAGCTATAAAGCTTTAGGAAGGCTCTTAACTGAGGAACAGTTCAGGCCAAAATTTTAAAATATTGCTTGAATGTATATCTATATGGAAGTTTTCCTTTATGTGGTCAAGCTTCATGTGCCAAATGAATATGGACATACAAGACGAAAGATTTCAAAACATACAACATAATTGTTTAAATAACCATAGTAAGGGAAAAAAATGATCAATACCCAATATATTTTTGCAAATCAAACATGTTGTGTGTCTAAATCTACAATAGACTGAACAGGAAAAAGGCGAAAAAAATATATGTGAATGGAATATAGCAAAAATTATGTAAGTGTGGTCAGGAGAGTTTATACCTTAATATCACGATAGAATAAAACAATGCCAACTATAAAAATTGTTGGACATAATATGACAAATCCATGCAACTATAGGCAATCTGGTAACACTTTCAGGTTTGTTAACTCTTCCAGTTAATGTTTATTTATGAATAATTTATTTTTGCAGAAATTTGTTAGTTCTTCCACAATTATTGACTAGCCATACCTGTATAGTACTGGTAACAAGAAGAATGATGAGACCAGAAAATAGGAATGGCCCAATGTAGCTGAAGTCCTTGCCCTTTCTGGATGCCCAGAAAGTATATCCAGTCAAGGATGAAACAACAGCAGAAGTTAAAATCAATGCCTCAAGCACAATCTTTCCTGGAAATAATTAAGATCATAATAGTTAATAAGTGCAAGGGCCTGAAAAGTTTAGAAAGGTATTACTAATATCTTTATCAATCTATCAGGTCACCTTCAGTATTGGCACAGGCCACGCCAATGCTCAAGCTTAGGCACAACGTAAACAGCCCCAGGAAAGCAAGATTCAGCGGGTGCCTTTGTCGGTAATGATACAAGGGGAGTAAAACTGCAGGAGATAGGCTGTTAGATATTATTCAAGCATTTAGTCATATTTTCATTGGTTAAAACTAAACATGAAGGCCGGAGTAAATTAATATTACTAGGATGAAATATCTTGTGATTGGATGTTTGAATAAATTGTCCTTCAGTGCAACATGCTTTATTTACTTGTTTAATACTATGCTTGGGAAGTGTGTGTGTCTATGCAAGCACATATATTACTACATAGTTCAATTACATCTGTCCTTTCAATTTAGTGAGTGTAGTTAAATTTCATTTCAGCGTTTTGCAATGCTCTCTCATAGCTGTCATTGCTACAGTACGAAAACAAAAGTGTATCCACATCAACCACTGATCCATCATACAGCACTTAAAGTTTTAGTATAATACAACCACCACTGCCCACTGTTGTTGCTTTTGCACACCTCCCTTCCTGAACCTTCATTTTCCCTCTGCCACTGTCTTTAAGTGCTTCATTTTCCTCATCGCCTCAAGTTGGGGCATGTAAATCTCTAAAACTTGACCGTATTGTAGGTTATTTATTCATATATTCTCTAAATAAAATTTATGGTCTTCTCTACATAATTCATTAATCCTAAGATTTTTATCCACTTTGGGCTTCACCTTCATTACTCATGGGGATCCTCTAGCAATGAACTCAAATTCAAAGTCATCATCGGGACCAATTCAAATTTGATAGTTCTAAATATCTTCCTTGGGCATGATCATAATGGTAAACATAATTATCATAAAACACAATTAATTTCCAACGAATAACCTATGTTATTGATTACTATGAGACATTTTATCTTATTGTATGATTCAATTCAATCCGAGTTTGATTCAATTCAATCTGAGTCTGATTCAGTTCAATCTGATTCTCTTTGTTTGATGACCAAGGTTGATGCATGTTCAAGATGGATTTCAAAATAAAATATCTTCTTATATAGAACAACCTCCTGGATAGATTGGTCAACAAAGAGACTAACCTGTGCAAGCTCAAGAAAGTGTGTTCACACATTGTTTGAGAAATATTCTAAGATAATCAATAAGATTCGTCAATAAGAACAAAAACTAGTCATTCAATTTTTATTTGACACCATGTTATGGAGATACTACTGTAAGTAGTTTGTACTAACCATATTTTCCTAATTGTTAAGTGTTGTGTAGACTATCACCTAGTTCACAAAGCAATTTCAATCAGCCATGATGTCGATCTTAACTAAGTTAGATCTGGATCAACAGAGCAATTGGATATTGATGAAGGAATCGACCATCTAAAGGCATGCCTTTGAGATACATTAAAATGATAGAATATTTCGAGAAAAAAAACTCAAATATGGTAGAAATCAAATGAAATTCAACTGGGTGAATCAATTGCTCTCTAGCAAATTAGCCAAAAACTTGCTTAATTCCACAAACCCAACTCAAGAGTCTTTTAGATAGGTAGGATCATGCACTCATGAATGTTGGAGCAATCGTTGTACCCTTAGGTTTTGATGTTTTGGCAAAGGGTTTAAGTTAGGGTTTGCACTTGTATTTGATGTGCAGGTGACAAGTGCAAAGGAAAGTCCAAGTGTGATCTTGGCAATGGTGAAAGTTCAAGCATGGCACTCTTGGCAGTGTAAGTCCAAGCTTGAGTCCTGGCGGTGCAAGTCCAAGTGTGGCTTAGTAAGAATGAAGATCAAAGCCTAAGGAAGCTCTTGAAGGTAAGGCATGAAAGATGGGGAAGCATCCGAGGGACATAAAGCTGATGGAGGAGGCTAGAAAGCAAGGTCAAGCAAAGGAAGACCCGACAACAAGGACAAGGCCGAAGGAAGCTCTTGAACGCGCGTGAAGGATGGGGAAGCATCCGAGGGGCATAAGGCTGATGGAGGAGGCTAGAAGGCAAGGTCAAGGTTGTGCGGGTGCGGGCGAGGACGAGTACAGAGAGAATTGTACGGGGTAAAATCCTAAGTTAGGGTTTACTAGTCGACTCGGACATCGACCGATGACTTTACCAGTTTACTAGGCAATCGCTTGGGAGCAAACAGAGAGTTTTGTTTGTTCAACCCATAAAGACCAGTTGACTGGTCCATGATTGGGCAGTCGATTGGGATCGAGCCGTTGGATTGTAACGATTGAATTCCACGAAAGTCAGTCGACGGGTGGTGGAACCATGGCTTGAGTGTCCCCGAGCTCTATATTATGGAGCTCGAGATGCTCAGGCTAGGTGACGAACTTAGAGGTGGTTAACCCCGTCTCCAACATTCAAAGCTAATCCAAGAGGTCTTGATCGAGTTGTGGTGAGGTTTCTCCACCGACAAGGAGCACTGAATTATCCAGAGTTTGCCGGGGATTGATCCACCGAAGGATCATTGGGATCGTCCACCTTACACACACGCCATGGAGTAGGAGCATCATCTTCGAACCATGTAAACAAATGTGTTAGGGTTTGTTGTTTTGCTTATTGTCTTTAGGTGTAGCTTTCCTTTTGTTGTTTGTATTTCCGCTGCGCTAATAAATACGTAGGAAGTGAACCGTTTTGGGTGACCGTCTATTCACCCCCTAGCCAGTGATCAAGTCCCAACAATGAAGACTAAAGAATGACATGGAATGGAAAAAGTGGGGAAAGAAACCCAAATAGAAAGAGGAGAATGAGGAAAGGGTGCACCAAAATTGAATCCCTAGATGAGAAAAGCAACAAATCAGAGGAGCACTGTTGAGCGGTAAAAGCAACCTGCCATAGATAAGAGAAGCATGAGTCAGCATCTTCATGAGGGAGGAGCATGGGTGTAAACTTTCCACCTATGTAGGCCTGTTCAACCGGTCGGTTTACCGGTTTACCGGTTCCGGTTAATTCCGGTTGAGCACATTTTACATAGAACCGATTAACCGACCGGTATTCTTACCGGTTCTACCGGTTTCGGTTGAACCGGTTTCAGTCGGTTAACCGGTTCTAACCGAGAACCGGTATACCCTTGATCAACCGATGAACATAAATTTGTAAAGCAATGGGAGCATTGGAAATTGGGCCTGTAGTGTGCAGCAGATCGATTGGGGGTGTCATGAGTGGGTGGGCACCGAGCAGTGAGACAAAGAAAGAGAAAAATTAAAGTAAAGACAAGTGATGGAGACAACTCTGTGACAGGGAAATAGATAGACAAAGCAGGCATTTAATCTAACCGGTTTACGGTTAAACCGGTAAAAAATAATCAAAACCGGTAATCAGCCGGTTAACCGGAACCGGTTAAAACCGATTAATCGGTTAACCGGAACCGATAAGTTACCGGTTCCGGTTCGGTTTTCGGTTTCTCGGTTTTTTTGCACAGCCCTACACCTATGTCTAGGTGGAGGGATGAGTAATAAAGGATTATGAAGGAGGCCATTCACTTGCACGAGGGTGTAAACTTTTGAGGTGGGTAGATTCAAGAAAGAAGGGATTAAGGAAAAATCAATAATCATAGTATGAATAAAAGTATTTATTAAATCAATAAATGTCAATCTAATATTTGTTAATTAGTACTAATGATAAAAATTATCTAATAATATGTCATTCACTTAATATGATATTTCTAGTAACTAAGATTGATACTAATTTGATTCTGATATAATTTACCAAAAACTAAAATCGACAAAAAAATTGTATTGTTCTCTTTTCTTCCATTTTACATTTTTACTTATTGATTTATATCCCACTGATCTTATCAATATGAAGCAATTGTTCCTTGTAAATTTTTTTTTATGTTGATATCAATATTGGTTTTGACAAGCATGGTAAATTCATCAAAAATTCAGCAACGGAACATTATTTTCTTGTATTTGAGATTTGTTATGGTTCTACAAGGGTCTCTTAACTGAAAAGAGGTGTATTATGAATCATCTGGGACAAAGCCTACTAGTTATAGAGACCAATAAACACTCAGAGCATTCGTTGGCATATTCATTAGATTATTCCATTGACTCATTACAATGGTAGGAACTTAAGAAGCCAAATTGTTTCTATATGCTCTGTTTAACAATCTAGAGCAGTGAGTTATCTCAATTCTCAGGCTTGATGGATTTTGAGATTTAAATTTCAAACTTTTACAATGCTTGTTTTTGTTTTCTTGAATATGGCAGTTTGTTTTAGTGATTCTCAGATATACAGGGTTGTTCATAAAACTTTACTTTGTTTTGTCCAATTCCTATTATCTACCACACCTTCAATGAATCTGTCTGTCAATAATTTGGCAATACGTCCAGGTTTAAGAACATTGGAAAAGAAATTTCTCTTTGGAACATCCTAACTTTAGCCTCAAATTGATCTAAAAAAATGAACATCACTACTAGATGGAAAACATAGATGAAATAGCATGAAACTACCATTTACCCAGTCCATTAGACCTTCACAAGACACCAATCCATGGCGAAAGGACAAAGATAGGTGATCCTGCGCTGCGCCTACAGAACCTATACTACTTTTTACATGCACAAAGATACGTGCTCGAGTTATGAAATAGCTTGTCACCTTCATCTTGTAGTTTTATCGCCAGAGTAATTTTGTTAAAAGTTCAAACGCAACCCACTCAGCCCTATGTCAAGTGAATCAGGACTTTCTACAAAGCAATCGAGCATACAAGTAGTCGGCCAACAAGGTATGTTTAGATAATTTTACAAGAGGATGAATAGATCTGGAGATTAAAAACAAGCAAGGTTATAGGACGCTTACGGACGAGAGGGAGGATGGCAAGGGCAAGGGCGAGGCCGGGACTGGCGGCGAGGGCGGAGTTGATGGAGGGATGGAGGACGGTGGCGGCGGAGACAGCAGTTGTGAGCAGGATCTGGGTGGCGAGGATGCCATAGACCTTGCGGACGAAGCCCCAGCGGAGGTCAGACTCGGCGCGAGAGAGGCCAGGGTGCAGCGGAGCCCAGCCGGACTCCAAATCTCCGTCGACGCCGTCGACCTTCTCCTTCTCTAGCCGCGCGAACGCCCTTCCAAGAGTCGCCATTCTCGAATCTTCTGCTCTCGATCTCGATCTCGATCTCGGAAATGGTAGGCGAAGACCAAGATGACCACGGTTATACCGTCTCTTTGTCTGTTTTTACTTGGTCAGTCCAACCATTACCATTATAAATAAATTGAATAATTTGAATAATATAGTAATTTTAATTAAAATTATTATTTGAATTTTTAAATTGGTCTAAGGTAGGTTAAAGTAATGCATTGTGTTTCTCGAGACTTGCAAGTTGGCATTTATTGCACAATATTTTCTTGAATCCAAGGAGGTTATTGTCGCATGTAATAAGTTATTTTGTACGAAATGAAATGAACTCATAATGTTTGTTTCGAGGAGAAGCAGGCTCAGTGAAGGAGAAAGCTTGATGAAAACGTCGGGGGGAAAGCTTCCTGCCGCCAAGCTTGCTGTCGCCGAGAAAATCACCACTTGGAACCTTCTCAGATGTGTCCACAAACTAAATCCCTCTTACAGATGTTCTCCTCGTTGGATGAACTCATCATTGCTTGCTTCGTTCGCTCCGATCACCTTTTACCTTCCGTCACACCTCTGCTTCAGATTGCATTGGATGCACTGAATATATAGGAAACAAAAGCATCGGTTTGAAACCGATGCTTTGATTTTGTTTTAATGCATTAAGCGTTGAGGGAGATGAACGAATCATCTCCTCAACGCTTAACGTTGCATTTCTGCGACGTTTGCATTTCTGCAACGGCTAAACATTACATTTCTGTAACGTCTAATACCTTCCACTAATCTAAATCAATCCGCAAAGGTTATATGGTCACATAGACCATGTCAGTCACATAGACTACAAGATGATCATATCACAAAGACTAGAGCAAAACATTAATTAGTCACAAAGACTAAATAAGAACATCCAATCCATACTTTATGGAAAATGGCTCGTGCGGCAACAAGCACAATGAGCAATCATTGTTAAGAAGATTGTTACATCTTACATAGTTGCTCTATGGAACAAATCTAAGACATCAAGAACTTGTCTTTACCCCAGATTAAATTATTTACATCATTATGAGCATCTCTAATCTCTCACAATGACTATTATGTCAAGAGCATGTTCAACATCTCCATTCAACATAATTATTCATAATTACATTTTATGTACTCAACTAAAAATATAACCGATACCAGTGAATAAATGTCAAAGATGTAAATCAATCTTTAATCTTCCTTTTTAGCTAGAATCTATTCATAATAATCAGTCACTTTTCTAGTTATACCCCATTAACCGAATCATCCATAGTCAATAGGAAACACGCTAAAATAACAGACAGTGATCAGAATTTCAAGTAAACAGCTAAATAGTCACTAAGGGTAAGATTAAGATCAACTTATAATCTCAAAGGTCTCACATAGTAGAGAAGTAGGGATCCATTCTCCTACTACCCTTATTGTCGCCATAACACATGTGGTATGAATCACATGCTACGATGTTTTTCTCTTTACCAAAAAGAGTGCATGTTTTTAACATCGTACAGAT
>JBAMIE010193166.1:0-11801 GCA_037177295.1 Kaempferia parviflora | reverse complement strand
TCCAAACGAAGTGCTTCCTGCATTTGCTTCTCTTTCGTGCCCTCCATCACAAGCTAGACAAAGATTGTAAAACGAAGTGACCCAAAGTGATGTCGAAGGCACAAATATTCAAATTTACGAAATCAGCATTAAACCCTATAGGAGGACAAAAGATAGAACTGGGAACAAAATCTTATGGAAGTAACACAAGCATACAATGAAAGAATAGTCAGCAGAATTGAATCAGTAGTACTAAAATGGGAATGTTCATATATTGTCAAACAAATTTTATACATTGCAGTTTGATGTCATTGTTGGGTCTCCTTTTTTTTTTCTTGAAACCAATTTTATAAATGAGAATTGAAAAGCACCAAGTTCCCAACTACACAGAAAAAAATCATGAAAAGAATACTATAATCTTAACCTACATCACTCCTGACTCTCAAATCCATGATCTCCTCCCCACATTCACTACTAATCCACCTTGCATGGCTAAAATTTAGTCCAACTTCCACTAAAAACAGAGCTGCATGATTGCTTCTTGGATGGATCATCCTTTGATAATTACAAATGAAAATAAGAATAACCAAACGGCTACATATAAGGCAGTGCAAAATAAACACAAGAACAATGATAATTACTTTGATGTTGTAGTCGTCTCTCTCTATAATCTGCTGCAACAAGTGTTGGTTTTGAGTTTGCATATCTTCATATGATTGTCCAATACACTGTGGTGAAAAGGCAAAATCAGTATGCAATCTCTCATTGACTTACTGTTCAATCTTTAAAAAGGAAAGAATAACCTCAATTTCGGATAAATATGTTCTTCCTTCCTCGTGTTTTGATTTCAGAATCTCAGACAACCTAGCCATATCCCTGTATAAAAAATACACTGATCATTCATAAGAGAGAGAGCTTCAGGCATTAACAACTAGATAGAATGCATACATGAAAGGAATGGTACCAAATCAACCCACACTGAAAATTTAATTTTAATGGTTCAGCAGGAGGTTTGAAAAGTAAAGAAGGATTTCAGATTCAATTTGGGACAATGATAAACTGCTGACAAGGAACCAAAACAATGTATATACTTATATATTGTATATATGAGCATATGTACATAAATACATATATTTGACAGTTGATAATATTTAATATATTTGACTAATTTCGGTATTAAGATTCTTCTAATTTTTTTCTCCTCAATTTTTGGTTTAAAACCAAACCAACTAAAACAAAACCACTCGGTCCAGTTCAAATTAAAAGCTTATCAGTTTGGATTTGGAATTGTCCAAATATAATGGTTTAGTTGAGTTGCAAATTCTTTAGTAAACCAAAAGAAGACCTTACCGAGCCTCTGGCCATAGCATATAGGGACAAATATCTGTTCCAAACATGGTTGACAAATTAGGCTGATCCTGGCATGGATCAGACTGATTTGGCAGCCAGGTCTTGGAGGATCATCCAAATTAGGAAAAAAATAGTTGAGATTTTCTAATAAATTGATAGAATTATATCAAAGTAGGAAGGAATTGGCAACTTTGTTCAAAAAATCAATCAATCAATTTCTCACTAACTCGAAAGATTGAACTCATGAATCTTGACTGCCAAAGAATAGACGAACTTTGATTTCGTGAGAACTGAGCCCGCTTCCACGGGTGGACAAATCAATTACGTGAGAAGATTCATTGCAATCCTGCAACTTGCAGAGGGAAGAATTCAGAGAACCATACTACTAGAGCCTTCAAGAACATGGAAGGTAGATTCAGGGAGAGGAATAGAAGGTCAGAGGCTTGATTGGATTAAAATATCATCCAATCCTGTGCCCAGTGCTCTTTGATTTCACAAGGAAGGAATCTCGGGATGGAAGGACCGCGTGAGCACGGCGAAGGAGAGTATAGCAAGTGTGTAAAACTGCATGGTAAGGGTTAAGGGTATTATTAGTGATTTCACAAGGAAGTAATCTCAGGATGGAAGAATCGCGTGAGCACGGCAAAGGAGAGTATAGCAAGAATGTAAAACAGAAAGGTAAGGCAATCAATATGGAATATATATTAACTTAATTTAGTTAATAGGTGACAAATCTGAATTAATTAAACTATGGTAACATGGTAAAGTTGAGTGGAAAGTAATTTAACTAAGGCAATATTAAATTTGCTTAAACTATTATATTGTGATTTAAATGATGTTCATCAAGTTAATATTTAATGATGCGATTTAAAAAATAATGGTATTATTAGTAAGGTTAAAGGGAATTGTTAATTTGTTACTATTTGCATATTATGTGATTAGTGTAGTTATGTTATGCATGTTATATCCATTAAATTAATACCATGACAATAAAATAATAGATAATAATTTATGCCTATCATTATTTATTATTTACCTATTATTAAAAATATCAGCAAAGTTGATACCACGTGACCCCGAGGTGACGGGTTCGAGTCGCGGAAATAGCTTCTTGCAAAATGCAAGGTAAGACTGCGTATAATAGATCCAATGTGGTTCGACCCTTCCCCAATACCCCCATTAACGAAGGAAGTTCGTGCACCAGATTGCCCCTTTACTTATTATTAATAATATTACGAATATTGATGGTAATAGTAATTAAATTTTTTCTTAATTATATTAAAAACTATAATTTCATCAAATAGCAATATTTTTAGTGACAGATTATTAGGAATATTGTAAAAAAAAATTATATTTAAAATAATATAACAATTAAATTACGCACATCGTAATATTAAAAACTCTAAAATGTTGGAAATTGGTAAAATTATTTACTATCAAATTGCTCTTATTTATAATATTTTTTAGTTACTTATTTGTTATTTAACAACCATTTATATGATATACTTAATTAACAAGATAACAGAGTATTTAAAAACTGATGTATATTAGATTATAAATCATCTGGAACCACTATATAAATCATCTTGAACTAATGTGTTGATAAATTTTGTAGTAACACATACGATTTATCATTTAATTATTGATGTATCATGTTTTTAAATAACAGATAACTAATTCAAAAAGGAAAGCATCATTCAAAAACAGGGAATGGGGAAATGACAGATTATTAGATCCAGTATTTAAGACACTTGAATGTAAATTGTGTAAAAATAGAATGCATGGGGGAGTGTCATGTTTGAAGAAGGAACATTCAGTTAAAAAGGTAGGCATGAAAGATAAGAATAATATTTAATTGGTTCAATAGTGCAATATACTAATATGAGTATCATAATCCTGTATCAGATATCGCAAAGTTTGCATCCAGTAGACAACAACGAAGATACTATAAAAAGTTTGCATCTAGTAGACAACAACGAAGATACTATAATCAATTAGATATTACACATGCTTAAGCAAGTAAATAAATTGCCAAGAACACGCAAACTTAACTTAGTGCAACCATAATAAAATAGCAACCTGCTCCAACAAATTCTGAAATGCCCACATGTCTACAAATCTTAGGGGTATGGAAGCAAGTAGCAGAGTAAGGTACCTCTCACATGCTTCCAACTTCTGCCTCAATTCATCAATCTCAGCTTCAGCAGAAGTTAGCATCTTTAGAGATGTTGCTTCAGCTTCAATGGCTGCTTTAGCACGCAATTCCAAGTTGTGTTCATCAAGAGATGATTTGAGAGTATGGACATGAGCCCATGCTTCATATTCATTATCTTTGGATACTATGAGATCCCTACATTAGGAAAGATGATATGATTAAATATTGTTGTTACTTTGATAGAACTTAATAATGAGTGGGAAAAGATTTTTTTTTTCCATCTAATACAGTAATAACTGACATAGTATGAAGGTTTCATAAAAGAAAGAGAATCTCAGCTGACAAAAAGAATAAATTGGTACAACTCATTATCATCATGATTATCATGCTATTTGCAGTCAACTACATGCATCTTATTGATTGAGTTCCATGCAAGGTCATGACACTATTAATATTCTTATCAATTATATTATTTTTATAATATTAACTAATATTTTCTTTAATCATCCTCTATCCTTCCACCTTCCATTCTAAAGGATTCAACTCTTCCAACAATGAAATATTTCACTATAAACGTGCCCATGTCATTTAAAGTTATTTTCACTCATTTTTTCATCTATTGAATTCTAAGCCACTTCTAATGGAGTTAGGTTAGCATATATTCTCACCAAAATAAAATATTAAACCGCATGTAAAAAATAAGGAAATAAAGACAAGCAGAATAGAAAAAAAATGTGAATTATATTTCCATAATAAGTTTAAGACTATATATTTGTATATATATTGTCTTAAACTTATTCAGGAAATAGCGATAGCAGGATATTTCAAGTGTAAAGACAGATAACCTGGAATCAGTAGATTCACGTCTATACATCTCTAGGAATAGCTTCAACTCATGATTAGTATCTCTCAAATCTTGGACCTGTATAGACATAAATAAGAAACACTTAGCTACACATTTTTCACATGTAAATACAATTATAAAGAAAAGATTAAACATCTAAATCCTTGCATATTTGACGGATCAGCAAGAATAATAAGAAAACATATTACAAAGAAATAGGCTATTCATAAGCATCAGAAGTAACTGTGAGATTACATTTGAAAGGGTGCACACAAATTTTGAAATCTGGAGCTCAGTTGGGGGTTTTTGTCCCTGGCTCACTTGAGATAGTGCCATGCATGCTAAGTAGTGCTAGAGATATGCCAAAAACCAAAAAGAGGGGATAAGGGGGAAGGAGAGGAGGAAGAAGTTGCTGCATTTCAGGATGATGAGAAGGAGGAAGGGGGAAGGAGAGGAAGCGGTGGAAGACTCATGGAAATTACAATGAGGGTTTTGTCATCACGTCACTTGCTTTGTCTCAATGTCGTCCCGCATTGCTCAGGTTGTGTCGTTGTGTGGAAGGCTTGAAGGGTCCAAACTACACTTCTTTTGCTCGTGGAAGATTAACGAAGCCAAAGCTGAAGCCAAAGCCAAAGGCTTCAATCTTTCCAAAAAAGTTTGTCAAGGGCGCACAAAAGACTCATGGCGTTAAGACTCCAATTCCTTTTGATAATGGAAGATTCAAGGAGTGGCCAGCCTAAGGTTTTGGATGTTGTGGCGAGGTTTACTGAGAATTTCGTGGTGTCAAGATGTTCCGCATGGCTGTTGTGTGGACAGAATGTAAGTTCTAGCTGGTGCAAAATCAAAAATGTGTTTGTTCTTTTTCTGTTTCAAGGAGATTTGATAAAATATTTACTTCGAGCATATTTTCTATTAGAACCCTGGTATTCAAACTTATTTCACTGTTTTTTTATCCTGTGTTTTATGAGGGGAAAACACTGGTGTGTTAGCAACATAACAGTATTCATTTAACAAAACTTACTGCTAATTTCTTCTTTTTATAGGCATTCTCATTTTACGAATTACCTCAAACATCAAGTATAGATATCTCAACTTGAACCATGCCATCTCACATTTCCAGTTAATATCAAAGTCCAAAAGATCAGGCAGAGTTGCAGATCCAGTTCATTAATTCTATCAAGAACCCATAGAAGTGACAAAAAAAGATTCAAGCCAAGGCTAATCTTACAGTTGTATGCAGCTGCTTTATTTCAGAAAGTTGTTGAGAAGAATTATTGAATAATGTTTTAATCTCGTTCTCCTGCAATGATAACATATATCATTCTAGAAAGTTTGATGAATTCACTAAAATAAGAGAGTTTTGAATGGCATCGATAAGTTGTTACCTTCCTATGCAACATACTAGAAAGGCATTGCACTTCTGCTCTCAGAGAATGAAGGTTGATAGTAGCTTCCTTTTTTTGTTCAATTTCACTTTGCATGATCTCCATGCTTTTAGGCAGTGATGCAACAAGTGCCTTGAATTCTTTAATTATCTCTTTCCTACCTGAGAATAACCAACCACATAAGTACTGCCCCACCTAAATAAATTAAGACTGAGCAACTTGACCAAATACTTGATCCTCTTGTGGCTGCTTCAAGTTTGGTCTCTAACATAACCCTTTCACCAGCCAATTTCCGCAGAATCTGCTCTAGTTCGGCAATTCTAGACTCAGAAAGAAAAGAGATTGTCCTACCAATATCAGCTATCTCATGTTTCCAATTCACCTCCTTTTCCCACCATATGAAGCTGTCTTTTTCAACCTGTAATAAATATGTTGCGACAAATCTCAACACAATAAAATGTGAAATGAAATACCAGAACTAACCATACAAACTACCGACCAGTTACCACCTGCAATTTCTCAAGTGAAACTCGGCACTGATCCATTTCATCCTTTGATGTCTTCAGGTGGTCACTCAGCAACACAAAAGTCTTGGATGAAGATATCTTCTTGAAATCCATCAAAGCATTCTGAAATTTATTATTTTGGAAATGCATGATAGTGTTAAATTTACAACAAAGCAAATAATCATTAGCGTGTTACTTGAACTTAACAATAAATTACAAAAGAAAAAAGGACCAACCCGCATATCAGCTATTTTCTTTAGAATATCAATTCTTTCTTCATGCAATCTCTTTATGTCCTCCAACCGGCTTGAAACCAGACCCTAATAAGCAACTCCAGCGCAAATGAATCAATCAAAAAAATTGTTCAGAGATTTACACATTAGAAAAGTAAGCACCAATATCTACCGTCAATTCTTTGAGGGAAGATTCCATATATTGCATATCCTTTTTTGCATCCTTCACCTTATCTCCAGCAACTTGTTTGTTTCCAAAACTAGGAAAAAGGAAATGTGAATTTTGTGTTGTGCCTTTACACAACTTTAGCTTTGATATCCTACAATTGCTTTCTTCCAATTCAGCAACTGTACTGGCCAACTCCTCTTCAGAAAGGTTTCAAGAATGAACATGTCAACATTAAAGAAGTAGCGGCACTAGGTTACAGATGCATACATTTGTGACATTCATCCAGAGAGACAGTGGAATGTTCGAAAGTTCATAAAGGTATCACAGACAAATTCAACATGAGAAATCCTTTTTCCAAAGATGAAATTCTAAGATCAAGACTTTGGAAGGAACTTCAATACTTTCTAAAAGGTTACCTGCTAGTCGTTTGCATTCAGCCTTATTTATCAAATCTACATCTTGGTGGTTTAGGAGATCATCTGCCACTGATCTATGTTTTAGATGAAGATCACCTACAGCCACGAGAAAGTTTCTAACCTCTACCTCAATGTCTTGAATAATTTTCAGCAATTTTCTGCCAGGTTCTGTGACAATAAAGGAAAGTTATTGAAAGAGAAAATCACCAACCACAGGTCTAATATTAATCGGAGCTACAAAATCACCAAAAGATTGAATAGTGGAGGCTGATACCATTTTCAGGTATAGTTGAAAGGCAAGCAGCAGAAAACACCTCATTTACATGCCATACACCATTGAGTAAACTTAAAAGATTCTTCAAGATGCTTTTTGTTGCCAAAGGTGTTGCTTGTACATCATCCTGGTTAGATGTAGGAGATGCATCCTCAGAACATTCAGTTGCACCTGTTTCCAAAAGTCTCCTCAAGAAATCTTCCTCTATGGAGAAGGATGCTCCATCTGAAAATAATATCATGAAAAACTTAAAAGAACCTCAAATTCACTAATAAATAGAAGCAAATGAGGCATTTGATAATTTTCCCACTGAAACCAAAAGGATATTTCTACCAGATTAGTAGCACAATCACAATTTTCCATCAGATAACTGCCTATATATTCCATAAGAACTCCCAAATAAGACCACATCACACTTTAACATGTACTTCCTATTTTAAACCTACATTGAATAGCCTCACTTAAAAAAGAAGTAAAACAGATCAATCAAGCACACAAGACACTTCACTAGAGTTTCTTTAAAGCAGATATCAGACAACTAAACATAATACAAAAGATGTCCAAAAGACTTCTTGATGACAAAGCCACACCAAAGAGAGAGATTTGCACGGCCAGACTACCACAGGACAGATGTCTTGTAGCCAACTGATACATGTAGCCAACCTCAGTTGGTACAAACGTGGCCTGATGATGATAATAATCCAGAAAAACACAAGATGACAGAATGACACAATGCTTTTCATTTTTTATGTCTACCCTTTCTCGCTTGACTATCTTCTACTAAGCAACTGAGCCAATATTTTGCTTTGTATGTAACAAGTTTACAGAGATTATACCAGCAAACAGATTGTACAAATTCACATCATATTGCTCAATGATATAGGTATATCTGAGGTTCTCTTAGTTTGTCCATAGATGTTTGAAGAATTAAGCTAAGGTCTTATTCAATAGGAAAGAAATTCCTTAACTAAGTCATGAACCTGTTAAGTGGGTACACATCCGCCCAATCTTGACCCAACAACCCAAAGCTTTAACTCAGTCAGACAATTCAATATGCACATACTGTGTATGCTGTTGGCACAGAGAGCACAGGAAAAAAAATGCTCTTTGTATTTCATAGCTTAGTGAAAGAATCAACATATACCCTTAGTGAAAGAAACAGATTACCCTTAATAACACACTATATACACCAATGGAAAAAAAAAAAACAGTTAGTTGAATGTTTAATTTGTTAGGAATAAAAGTGAAAACAAGGGCGAGAAGACCAGAATACAGACAATGACTCCAGGTGACTCCTTTATAACTTGGACATCCAAATGAATGCACAAGATGAATTTGCCTATGTTAGAGAAAACTTCCTATTCAATTATTTCTGTTGATTAATCAAGCATTAGTTCTTCTCTGAAATACTTCTAATCAGAATCAGGAAGATAAAAGCATAGTAGTGAACAAAATTGCCTAAACTTTCATCAAACTATACATTGCCTAAGTGAAATTAATGAGTATAATATACATTCTACATCTCACCATTGGACAAATGAGAGTGTTTCAAGTGGTAAGCACATGTAGATCCACTTGCTGAGGTAGAAAGTGAGTCCAGGTCACAGAGAAGCTGGTAAAAAACCAACTGAATTATTATTAAATGATTCAAACTAACATTGTTATTCTGAAACCTAGTAGCCAATCAAAGTGAAGACTACTAACCCGCTCCCAGTTATTATTTACCAAAAGTAGTGTGTCCTCATGTGTCTTCTGTTTCTCTTTGAACTGATGAAATTTATTTCCAAGTGCAAGATACTCAAATTTCTGAGCTTCTAATTGTTCAGAAAGCTTCTGATTCTTGTATTTCAACACAGCAACATCAAGCTACAGAAATAAATAATTGTGAATGTTTAAGAGACATATCAGGATGACATGCAGTTGTTATCCCTGGCCTCACAGGGAAACAAAAATCTCACTTTATCTTTTAACATGAAATCCAAACAGAGAGAGATCAACAACAAACAACACATCAGTCTACTTCCGCCAATAAAAAGTAGAAAAAAACATTAGGTCAAATCCTAATTTAATCAAGGTCATGTATTTGTGAAAGACAGTAAATCCCTTAGTGGGGGATGAAGTACAACAATCTTAATAAATCAAACTACCAGATCTTGAATAAATCATGATTGTTGGTATCAGTATCCATATCAATATTGGGCATTCAATAACATTAAGTATCAGCAGGCATCAGATCAATAGACTTGATAGAATCAGAATGGATAAGAAATAAAAACCAAACAAGAAAAAGATGAAATAACAAAAAACACGGAATAAAATAAAATAAAGTTGTTTAATGTATGAGATAACATAAGATGTTCAAAAACCTAAGAATGTATGAATGTACAATAAGTTATATCACCAACAACATTTCAATTTCATTTGGAACAAAGAAGGAAAACATTTAGGAGGTACTTGGTTGGGTGGAATGGGAGTGGGGAATGGGAAAGGAATGAAAAGTTGGTGCTTGGTCTGGGGAATTGGTGGTCGGTCCCACGGATTCAATCCCCTAAAGATGGGAATGAGCCATTACTTAGCAAAATGGGGGGAATGGAAATCCCTCCATTCCCATTCCCCACTTCTATCATTCCCATTCTCATTCCCATTCTCATTCTCATTCTCATTCTCATTCGGGAACCAAGCGCACCCTTAGTGATTTTTATTTTGAGCTTACCTCGGAAAATTAATAATAACAGTTACACATATGATCATCAATATGACAATATCACAATTGTATTTGGTGGTGCAGCATAAAATTTTAAGGCGGGTATTAGATCAATAAAATTGGTAAAATTGAAATCAGTAAGAAAATACGCAAAAAAAAGGGATAAAATAATAAACAATGGACTAAAGTAAAATATTTTTTTTTAACATATGTGATAGCGAAAAATGTAAAAAAATCTATGAATGTATGATATGCTGTCTCACCCACAACCTTTTCAATTTCATTTCAAACAAAGAAGGAAAATATTTAAAGATTTTATTTTAATTTTATCTCAGAAAATAAATAATAAGATAGTCATGTATTTGATCATTAATATCATGTGCTATTCTGTGATGAAGCGTAAAATTTTTCCCATTGCCATCATGATTATTCCGAGAATAATGCAACATATGTATTCAGCTATTTGATTAAGTTTATCTCATAAGATAAATAATAGGCCAATATGACCAATATCATGTGCTACTTCATGGTTAAGCACAAAATTTTTCCCATTATCATCATTACTATGTCAAGGATAATGCAAAAGATGCTGATATTAATTAGTGTTGTTATTATAAATATTCTAATATTAATGATGATATTATTATTCAGAATATTAATCATGTATTTATAATAGAAATATTAATAATTTTACTATTACTAATCAAATCCTTATTACCTATTGCATACCAAATTTAACTGCTATCAGTAGTAATAATTGCAATGTGCTACTCGATGACTAATATGGTATCAGCTCCTTAGTTACTATCAATTATACATACAATTGATAAGCTGATAAGTATATTTATTTCCATTCAAATCTACATTGCATTCTTATCAATCAATATAATGATGGCATTACTATTACCAAATATATTAAAAGTACCATGTGAATTATTATTGGTTTACAATCTTATTGAAGCTTCACTTCTCACAAGTCAGGACGCATTAAGCCCGTCCCGTCATCGTTCCATATAAAATAATATTTAAATGATCATTAATTGCATACCATTTTTCAACCAATCTCTGTTTATTATGATTTATGTGTGTGAAGATATTATTCCTTTAGAATTTTAATCAAATATTGCCGTTGTTGCCAATAATGATATGTATCGTCATGTTATTAGTCCTTGAATAGTCTTATTATATCGGCACCTAATATATCAGATAATTGACCTTAGATATTTAATAATTATTATCAATTAAATTTAAAAAATACTGTATATTAATTATTAATTTAACACCTCACATCTTGAAGCTTCATCTTCCTGATTTCACTAAGGGTTCCTCCTTACTAATCCTCACAGCTTCATAAAGTACTCCCTTTGATCCTGAAATTGGACTCTGGAGTTTAGATATCTTCCTCATTGTTGCCCCCTCTTCCCATGAAGAAGATTTAATCCTCATCTCAGACACAAACAAAAGTCACCTGCAACTTCTCTCATGCAATCTAACGGTTTTGGCAAAGAGTGCACACTAGAGAATCTCCTTGCTGTGAATCTTCAAACTGTGACAGACAATAGAGCTTGTATACCAAATTCTTCCACACCTCAATTTTTGGTGATATCAATGAGAAATCAGATGAATTTGAAAAGAAAAAAGTCGTTTCTTCTCATAGCTATCCAAATCGTTCAATTTTACATAAAACTTACTGATTTTCAGATCACGTCTTCACCTTTTCTACAATTTTCAGCCATATGTCTGCAAGATCAATCAGAATCAGGTATATTGCTAATACCACACCATC
>JBAMIE010193134.1:0-11803 GCA_037177295.1 Kaempferia parviflora | reverse complement strand
TTCTTCTTTCTATCTATCATAGTTCAAAAAAAATATATTAAAATTAGCATCATATATATATATATATATATATATATATATATATATATATATAATTTAATCTAGGTATTTAAGTTGCATATCAATAGTCCTTCTATATCCTTCTTTATATGAGTTGGATATAAAAATTTTCATCGGATTCATATATGATATCATATGTATTAAGAGGAGAAAGAAAACAAGGGGAGGTATTTTTTATTTTTTTTAAAAAAATGTAAAATCAAGTCTATACATGATGATGAACAACCAAACCGGGATAAAAATCAAGCCTATGCAGGGAAAAAAAAAGTAACAAGCCTTTACATGAAGACATGTGTTAAAAAGGTGATTTGTTTACCCCAGTGTCTCTGTTAATCTATTTTTAGGTCAATACAGAGGAGGTAAATCACATGTGGTTATTAGCTATTAGTGCAAATGGTTAAAGCATGAAGGAGGTATATGCTCGGATGTGTCGAGTTTCAACCTCAAAACTTCATGTGGTAACTTTTCATGTCTTAATCATCGCACCACTCCGAAGGGACGCCTTTACATGAAGACATGTTATGTGGGTCACTGGTCGAGTTCATTAATTGGTAGCACAAAATAAAATCATCTCACCCCTCCAAGATGACCCTCTACTATTTGGAAGAGAGGTAATTACGGGGAGTTTTATTTGTCAGGTAACAACAGCACATGTAAGCTAAGAAGGAGTGCAGCATTTCGTATTTATTGGGAACTGATACCAAGTCTATTGGTAACAACACAGTCGTATGAACCAACAACGCTAATATATGAGAGCAAATACTATAATATGTCTTAATAATTGATGTTAAAAACATAGAATCGTCACCTTAAGTATTCCTTTCGAATGACCCCACACATTATGATATTTATTAAATCTTCAGCTGACCTCGACGAACTCTCCTATTGCCCATAATTGGTCTTCAAAGCGATACTTCATAGAGATGTACGTCTATGATTAATGACGAAGTAGAAATCATATCTACCACCGGCTATATCATTAATTTTTTTCACAATATCTTTTATTTATTATCTTATCCCCACGCAGCGAAGCGGTAGAATTGTTATAATAGGTAAAAGATTAATTTTTGGCATATATATATATAATTGAAAAAAAAAAAAAAATCTCTTCTACCTTGATATATGGTGTACAGGATAGGGTCTTCTAAGACTGACGTCGAGATAGCTGCCTGAGTTAAGGTAGGCCAGAGCAGAGCAGGTCGATCAATCAAGCGGACCAAGTAAGTCGACCAAGCTAAATGACCGACCGAGTTGCCAACCAAGCTACTTGCCGGATCGAATAGTTGAACTGACTGAGCAAATTGATCGAGCCGGCGGGCCGTCCGAACCGGCAATCAGATCCTTGGGCATGCCGAATGGCCGAGTGAGCGAGGTCAGGTCATCACTAAGCTAAATCAACAGTTAAGCTAACCAAGGAGGTTGGCTGAGTCGTCAAGCTGACCAAGCTAATAGGTCATCCAAGCCACCAATCAAGGTGCTGGATGGATGACCAACTGAGCGGCCGAGCAGTCACCCGCGCCGAGTCATCAGTCAAGTCAACCAAGGTAGCGGGCTGACCAGAATGACGGATCAGCCGAGTGGACTGGTAGCAAGGATAGTCGAAGTATCCTTGTCCTCTCACTCCACCTACCCCAGTGTCGTTTAACTTAACGGTTGTCAGAAGATCAGACGTCAGAGGATGTGCCGTGTACATTCAGTACGATCGAAGCTCCCAAAGTCTGACAAGACATAGAAACGGTATGTCCAGGAGAAAGATATCAGAGTGTCAGAAATGGCTCATCATTTATAGGAAACACATTGATATGCATGCAAAGGGATGAAGTCCGTCATTATAAATAGGGGTCCTTAGCTTCGATCCGACCTACGCACACAAAACTATGCATCGTTTCTCTGTGCAGTTCATTTTCGCTGAAGCACCCTACTGACTTGAGCGTCTGAGTACCAGAGTCGGGGGCCTGCGGACGCACATGTCCCACCATCTATCTCTCTGGTTTCAAACATGAGCATACCCTTAGTCACTTGGCGATTGGCTATAAGCTGATTCTGTGATTTACTTCCCTTCACATAACTTGAGGACAGGTCGTAAGGGACGTCTGGGATGAGCGTAATCACCTTTCGCTACATGATATCACTTTTTATTCTACTTGTTTTTACGAGTTGACGTAGTTGGTAAATATACGAATATTTGCTCCCATAAATCTTAGGATCAATTCTCAACGAGTGAAAAATACTTCGTTAGATATCTAACCTCCATCATGTAAAAGATTATTACGCTAAGATAAAATATCTCTCATAATTTACCTACTTACATTTTATCGTGGAACCAACCCTACTAACCCTCTGTTTGGGAAGAGGTGAGGGAAGGGGATGGAAGGGTAAACAAGGGGAAGGGAAACTTTTACCCTTGTTTGGGAGAGGGTGAGGTATGGAGGGGAAGGAGAGAGAAAGGTAACACTTAACCTTGCATGCTCGGGAAACAGCGAAATTCCTTACACCCTAAATTGGGGTGTAAGGAAGGGGAAGGAAGATTTATTCCAAATTTATCCCTATTTCTTTTTGTTTATATGTAAGTTTATTTTTCAAAGAGGATATTTTTTTAATTTTATTTTTTTAATATTTATTCTCCTCTCTTTCCTTCCCAACTAACCTCCCCTCTCTCCCAAATAAGGGTAAGATAAATATTTTACTTACCCTCCCTTTCCTTTCCTTCCCCTTCTTTTCCCTTCCATTAATGAACCACGTCCCACCTCTCCCAAACACAGGGTTAGGGAAAAAATTTAAAGGGCCCTCTAATGATTTTATTTAAAAAATGCCTTTTGACCTATCAACATTGTTGTATGTATAGAAACTGCCCAGTAATTATTATAATATATTTAGTGTGAGTTTAAAATTTATATCACATAGAAATTACTAGTAAATACTATAATATGTTTAGGGTGAGTTTAAGGTTTATGATTTAAAATTTTTAAATACTATTATATCAAAATACTATTTATCAGTTTGATAAAAATTATTTAAATTTTATCAAAATCGTTGTAAAAATTATTATGTATATGCTACTAGCTTAAATCATAAATATATTATAGTAGTTACTGAATAATTTTTATAACGTTGTAACAATTATTTAATAGTTTCTAACCTGTAGTAGTAGCTATCAATAACTTTAAGTCTTTAAACGAGGCAGTCATTTGATTTTTTTTAAATGAATGTTCATTTAAAATTTCTCTTTAATTTAATTTGAGACGCTTTTTTTAATTTTTGCACAAATTTAAAAAGCATATCTATTTTGGCCTGTAACAGATATTTTTTTTATATAAAATTAGTAGTCATTTATTTTATTGGTAACTTTTTAAAAAATAAATAAATAAAATTTTATTATTTTTGATACAGGTAATCCTTTGTTTTTCAGTGGTGTAAGTGTGTATATATAAAAAGTGAGTATAAAGCTTATTTATAAGCGTTCAATTAAAATTTTTTCCCCTAAAAAGCCTTTTTTTTTAATATTAGCACACTTAATGTTTAAATTTATTAAAGACATATATCTATTTTCTACAATAACTTTTATTCAACTTCGTTTATTGGATCTCTTACCTTTCAAAGACATATCTATTTTATAAAATACCTTTTATTCAACTTGCTTTATTGGATCTCTTACCTTTTAAGCCGTCAATTGCCTAATCATTATCAAACATTTTTAAGTATTTGAGGACCAAAAGTTGTCTCCTCGAAACGGTTTAGCAGTTAAGATATAGAAGATTACCATATATTAAAAAGTTGATTAGATTGTTATAACTTTTAGAGTTTCGTCAAATTTATTCATGTTTATTTTTCAAAAAAGAAAAACTCCATGAAACTTGACACTATTTTTATAATGTGTCAAGTATTAATCTGATCATTCACCGTAAATTAGGAGTATTAAATAACCATAAGACATTACTTTTTTTAAAAAAAAAGGAAAAAAAATCTTATTTTTGATACTCAACCAAATTTTTTTCTTTTTCTACAATGTTTTAGTTTTTTTTTTTTTTGACACAATCAAATTTTTTTAGCTTTTTTTTTTAAATTATTTTTAGACTGTTTTAGTTTTGGTTAGATTATATATACTTTATATTAATTTAATAACATTTAAGTTTTTAACTTAGTTGATGGGTTAGTTAATTTAGAAGTTATAAGTTCAAAGAGAAGACTAGTTCTGTGTTGGTTCAGCCCTTTGCAACATAATATACAATAGAATTGAGTTCAAGGGTGGTAAATTGGCTCTAACCCTGTGTTTGTTCTGTATCGAAAAAGTTTCAGCATAAAGTTTCAGAGACATGGAATCCTGCAGTAGCAGGGAAAGAGAACAATGAGAATAGGGTTCCTAGAGCATGGACAAACTCCGAATTCTTCTTCAGGTGTTGTCACCATCCAATTTAGCAGAACAAAAGATGGCAGATGGTCCCTCCATTTTGATAGGTTTAAGTGGCATGAATCTAAACAATGTATTAGTTTTGGGGATAGTTTTAGTTTTGACATTTAAATTTCTAAAAGATTTTAGATTTTAAAATGTTTGTTAGATTCATCAGGTACTGCATTTTATGTATTAGAAGAATGAGAAATAACAGATCCATGTAATCAGTATCTAAGTTATGTTTACTAAACCAACCAATATGCTTTGAACATAATCTTTGAATCGGTGTACAAGTGATTATATACAATCTTCTGGTTTTCTAAAGAGGAATTCTACCAACAAGCATGTATAGATCAAAGACCTTTCGAATGGCTAAGACAAGTTGTTGTTGTTGTTGTATTATGGTGACATGGTGTGATAAGGGTGGACCCAAAGAAGGTATTGAGCAGATGGTCAAGGTGACATGATAGTCAAAGTCTTAGGGGACGTGACAGTCAAGATCTTGAATAACTTGGAGATCAAAGTAAAAGAATGCTCGGCCAGGTCAACCGAACCTAGTGCTAATCAGGTCCCCTAAGATAGGCTCATAAAGACCGCACAAGGTCTGACCTTCACGTTAATGGATCATAGTAAATACCTGACCGGTAATAAACGGGTCTAGTCCATACGTACTTAAACCTACACATTAAGGTCACGATACTTTCTTGACTAACTTATTGTTGGTCGGGTCTCTTAAGTACTTAAATCGTTATATAATTCCCATACTCGCCCGACCCTAGTCACGTCTTACAAGCATAACACCTACCCGACTGGCTTCGTGCTGGATGAGTCTTACAAGCATAACACCTACCCGACCGACTTCGTGCTGGATGAGTCTTACAAGCATAACACCACTCGATCAACTCATCACTAGTTGGTTGCTTTATCACTTAGATACACTTCGTAGTCGTAACATTCCTCTGACCGGTGCAAAACCAGCTTGACATCGTAAGGCTTTAAGAAGCCTCATGAATATCACATCCACCCGATCGGCTACACTTATGGAGCAAGTCCGCTCTTGTACCAGCCAAGCCCTTCAGGGAACCTGACTCTTGAGCCGCATCGTCATTACCACCAGCATAAACTTGAGCAGCTCAGATGCCGATCAAGCAATTTCCAAGGGATATCTTTATCAGAAAATCACCATTGCCTATCAAACTAACCGTCTGTTAGAGAATATTCTGTCAGCTTGACATCCAGAATCTTCCTATTGCTCGCAGTAAGCTTTTTCTATCTCCTTAGCACCCGACACTCTCTAACAAGAATATTCCTTGTCCTCTTGATAGAACAAAGCCTTAAAAGATAATATAAAAAGGTACATACACATACATAGAGTGGACTTTTAGTACTTTTGCACTTTGGACTGTTGTTAAAAGTATTGTTTATCTATTTCTTTTGCACTTTTTGCTTTCCGCATACTACATCTTTTGCATCAAAGATGGTTTCCCTGATTTCCAGCGTTAACGTCGTCTACTGAGTGTGTGCAAGCCTTGTGGTTCTCCAGTTTTCTCTGCTGCAGCGGCGTGCGAAGGTTGTAAGTTTCTTTCACTCTCTCTCTCTCCCACTCTCTTTCCTTTTCCAAACCATAACTCCACCTTATCTCTCCACAAAATTTCCTACCCTTTGTCTTCTTCTAAACCCTAACTCCACACCCTCTCTCCACCAAACCCCCCATTCTCCCTCTCATCTCATGCACCCCAAATCCACATCACTTCTCCACCAAATCTCCTACCCTCATTCATCATCGGCAAGCTCTATCTGACTTAACTTTCGGACGGGATCATGTGATATTTTTTCAATGGAAGAATAGGAATAGTTAAAACAAGCATGCCCAATATGCTAGTAGTCAATGAAATGATTGGGAATCGAGTATAAGAACCCGAATTAACTTACACTGAGTACATCCTTTCCCGTTTCAGACGCCATTTTGTTTGAAGGACAACACGAGCTAAATCTGGTTTCCCTTCTCTATTCAGGCCATGGAAAACTCTTTGAAAATTGATTGAACTTGGAATAATACCGTTATCCAACATCTCGCGAAGAAGTTGAAGAGCCTCTTCTGACTTTCCGGATTTGCAGAGACAGCTCATGAACATTGAGTATGTCTCAAAATCAGGAAATGGGCCTTTCAACTGCATTCTACGGAAAATATTCCATGCATCGGAAACCATTCCCATGTTCATAAATCCTCTAATAAGAGCTGAAAATGTAATGACGGTTGGCTCGCAGCCATCATCCTTCATCTTGGTAAATATCTCGACTGCCCTGGCTATATTTTTCTCGCTGCAGAAATGTATGATTAAGGATGTGTATATGTGGGCTGATTGTGGAATTCCTGCTTTCTTCATTTCCTCAATCTTATCCAAGGCATCTTCAAAACGACCCGCTCTAAGAAGTGCATGAACAATACTTCCATATGTATACTGATCTCTGTTGCATCCATGACGCTCCATTTCATGTGCTGCCTTAAGTGCCTCATCTACTCTGCCAGCTCGGCACAGAGATTTAACTAATGAGTTATAACCAGCTTGTTCATTGAACCCTCTACTAATCAGAGATTTCATAGACTTCTTTGCTTCCACTAACTGTTTGGACTCGCACAGAGAAGAAAGATAAATATTAAGCATCTCTTTGTCTGGCATGTATCCTACTTTGATCATTTCTCGGAATAATTTGATTGCTTCATTGATCTTTCGACCTTTCTTGGCACAAAGATACACGATAAGATACTTATAAGTACTTCCATTTGGCTGATAGCCACTGTTTTTCATCTCTTGGAAAACATCTAATGCCATTTTAGTTAGACCTGCTTGGCCATACTGAGATAAAATAATTGTCCATGTATTAGATGTGATCTCCAAATTTCTTCTGTTCATTTCTCTGAAAAGATATCGCATTTGCTTAAAATCTTTCGCACTTCCTGTCACTTTGATTGCTGTGTTGTAGGTTTCTGCAGTGTGGACATAACCGGGCTTTCCGCCAATCCATGAAAAGAATTGCAGAGCCGCACGGCTGTATCTTTGGCAACTACAA
Organism: Kaempferia parviflora; assembly: GCA_037177295.1. Lineage (NCBI taxonomy): Eukaryota > Viridiplantae > Streptophyta > Magnoliopsida > Zingiberales > Zingiberaceae > Kaempferia > Kaempferia parviflora. The sequence continues at coordinate 4,281 of JBAMIE010193134.1, read as the reverse complement.
AGAATGGCCCCAACTAGTTGAGGTGTAAAATTAATAGTGCATCTCTCTAGACCTTCTTGAATAGTGCTCCAGTCAGTAGAAGAGCAAATAATTCTGCGTACTTCCTTAAGATCAGCATCATCAACAATTGTTGCCTCAGAAGATGTTACAGACTCAGGTGAGTAGTTTGAAATTTCATGTCCATGATCAACACATTGATGACCCGATGATTGGTGAGACAGTTCATGTTCTTGGTAATCAAGTTTGTACAATCGACATATCTGTTTCACTTCCCTAGCTTTCTCCAACTCACCAATTTTGTTTAGAGAAGCAATGACCAAATTAAATAAAACATCACTAGCATTTACCCTGGAACTCGACATTTCTTCCAAAAGCTTAACAGCTTCTAGGGGCTTGCAAACTTGACAAAGTTCACTGACAAAGGCAGAATAAGCTTCACTAGTGGGTTTTCTTCCATTCATCTTCATGGTCTCAAAAACTTCCCAGGCTTTAGAAATTTGATAGTGTTGAACATGACCAGCAACCATATCTGTAATTGTTGCATTATCTGGCTCGATACCGTTTATCAGCATTTCTTCATAAAGTGTGCATGCTGTTTGATAATCACCTGATCTAAAGAGCTCTTGAATCATCTCAGTATAAGTTGAAAGCATTGACTGACAATCAAATTTTCTCATATCTCCCAACAACTCCAATGGCTTTGTAATATCGCCTTTTTTAAGGAAACAATCGATCAAACAGTCATACAACCTACCATTTACAGGCGAATTTGGTTCAACACCCTTAACGACGTCCATAGTCTGATCCATCATTCCTACCCTGCACAAATCCTTCACTAAGGTTTCACAGGCATCAGCATCAACAACCAAGCTTTTGTTCTTGATATCCTCAAACACCTGTTTGGCTTCTTCGATTTTTCCAGAAACACAAAAGCTCCTCAGAATGCACATATAAACCTCACTTTCAGGGACCTGTAACGTCTTCATCATATCAACTCCAACCAATCTAACTGAGGCCGCATCACCTGAACTCGCTAAACAGTCCATAAGCATTTCATAGAACTTCTTCTTGACCACCATGTTCTTGGACGTCATTTCTTTGTAAAACTCTAATGCTAAATCTGCTTGATTTGAGTTACATAGAGCAAAAAGAATTGCTTCATAGATTTTGAGATCGCCTTCGCAGCCGGATTTCTTCATTGCCTCAAATGCACGCAAAGCTTTGCCAATCTGCTTTGCTTTACCATAATGGGATATCAAGGCAGTCCAAGTCTTGAGGTTCTTAGGACACAACTCCTCATCCATTTCATCCACCAACTTCTTCACCAAATTGAAATCCTTAGCTTCTAAAGCAATGTAGATCATCTCATTGTATGTCTCTGTGTTATGGCAAAAGCCCGGCTGAAGCTTGACCCAGTTAAAGAACTGAAGAGCAAAATCCCCAACTTTCAAGCACTCCTTCAACACCTTTTCTACCACATCTGAACTCCAGGAAATTCTCAACTCCTCCAAGCGCTTTTCCATCCGAACCGAAGATGTCTCCGATCGCACAATGTCCATGATCTGTTGAACAATTGCGCCCGTGTCTTCCATGAAAGAATACCGATATCGCTTTTCTTCTTGCAAACACGCGCTGGGAGCAGTTCCTCCACCATTCGTATAACTCGTACTCTCTCCGGCAATTTGACAAACACCTGGTCGACGACTAAAAGAGCTGCCCCGTTGAGCAAAACCGGTATCAGCAGCTTTCGAATACTCAGTAGAAGCGTCGGAATATGAGGAAACCGCAGGCCCAACGATATCGGTGATCGCTTGGTACATCGGATTAGAAGAGCTCTGTTTCGGTCGGGCGGCCGTCTTCTTCTTCCGGCGAGGCGAGGACTTGTCGGCTGCTCGGGCGTTCGAGGATTTGAACCGACGCATCAAGGACCGACAAAGCACCGGACCCGACGACGAGAAGAACTGGGAGAGGCGATTGTTCATTTGCTTTCCCGGTGGCGGCTGAAGTTGAGCGAGCGGCAATGTCGACAGAACGAAAAGCCGATGAAGAATTTGACATGCAATTTTTTATTCACATTGCTATTTTATATATATACATCCCTCAGTTTTCCAAAAAAATAATATTATAAACTTCCCACCACAAATGAACTGTCCACGTTAATTGACTTTCAAGTTTCGGAGTAGACATCTGTGATTTATTTCTTCTATGTTAACTCAGAGATAGATTAATCAGAGTGCTAGAGGTGAACAAATTGTCTTTTTTCACATGCGCTACTCCATTTTTTAAAAAACTCATACCACCCTTTGTTAGGTCGGCTATACATCCCTTCATAAATTTGAGACGACCGAGAAGGGGGTGGTCGGTGGAAATTTTTATGGGGCTGAATCGATCATCCTAGGTTCTGTATTATTTGGTTCATCATTTTATCCCATAGACATAACTAAGGTGGTAAGTATATAGTTGTTTGTTATATGAGGTCTTGGGGTCAAATCTCGGAAGTGACGGATATAAATTCCTATGCTCCATGTAACGCACCTCCATCTACTTGCCTCCTCAGTCATCTTAATTTACCTCCTTCGTGTTGATCTCGAAACTGACTGACAGAGGCGCTAGAGTAGAGCGCTTCACCTTTTACGACATGGACCACACTAAGAGGCTCCTTACATGAATGTAATCACATTGTTTTACAATACACCAATCTATTTTTTTTCCATGTGATGCTCAAAAGTGACAAATTTACTAATACTTTGTTTACTCCAAAGCGTGGATAAGTAAGGGAAAGAAATTTATGATAAAAAATTATCCTTAGAGGAAGAGAAGAGAAATAGCGAAGAAATCTCTTCCTTTGCATACTTGGATATATGCGACGTAATTTTGTAAATATAAAAGGGTACCTGCGTAATTTTTTTTATACATGATATAATTTTATAAGTTAAAAGGGGTACATGTGTCATTTTTTAGTATATGGTATAATTTTATGAATAAAAAAAAGATCAACTTTTTACCAAAAGGCGCACCCAAGTTTATGTATTTACCAAACGGCGCATACCACTTTCAAATTTACCAAAAAGCGTAGCAAAAACAGTGAAATTTCTGTTTTACCCCTCCCTCACAAAATGCTCACTGTTGAGCCTGATATGAAAATATCAGGTCCAACGGTGGGCATTTTGTGACGGAGGGGTAAAACAAAAATTTCACTGTTTTTGCTACGCTTTTTGGTAAATTTAAAAATGATATATATCTTTTAGTAGATATATAAATTTAAATGTACCTTTTGGTAAAAAGTTGAAAAAAAAGATACATACATCATTTTTTTTTTCATCCATTATTTTTCATCTAATTTTAAAATAATTTATTTTATCTCTAAAACTATTAACTGATAGATTACATTTCTCTTTTCCCGGAAATTTTAATAAAGTAAAGGAATAAAACTTTTTCACTTTATTGTTACCGGATTGATCGAACCTCCATGTCACATCCGGAAATAGAATAGAAAATTCCCCAAATCCATACAATTAAACAAATTTTATCAGAGTTGACGTTCCAGTTTCCCACTGATTTCATGATTTTAAAAAGTCTTCAATGCCATTAGATGGGCTCCGTTGCACAGTTTGAAACAAAAATCGATTAATTATTTTTTACCAATTCATTTCGATGTCATTGAATTAATTGCAGTTTAGTTTGACCGTTTCATTGATTGAGACAACATTTTTATTCAACTTATCACACTGTTTCATTAGAATTTGACGACTAAAATAAACTGCCGACAACGATATACACGACACACGAATTGAGTTCATATACGATCTCGACATTTAAGTATATTTAGGGGTCGTAAGCAAGTTTAAAAGGTTGGAATGAAAATAAATAATATTTTATTTTTATTTTTGATATTTCATAGATAAGAATCAGATTTTAAATTTGGGGTTCGTACCCCTAATTTCATAACTAACACCCCTTAAATTATCGCTAAACTCATTCCCGCCTTGATCCGGCATGACCAGATGGGCCCCTGTGGGCCCCGATGACGTTAGCAGTTAATGATGTGGCAGCAAGAGATCCGCAGCTAACTGGCCGACCGAGTAATACATTTGTCCGGCAGATCAAAGGCGTTGAAGTCATGCACGTCCGTTTGGACGACAATAATAAGGCACACTGCTGCTTGTCCGGGCGACAGCATTAAAGCAAGGTACTTTAACTCCCTACAGACTGACAAGCCTATCAGACACCTGACTGGTATCCACATGTGCTCTCTGACAATAGTACAGCTGTCAGTACCAC
>JBAMIE010193128.1:0-11803 GCA_037177295.1 Kaempferia parviflora | reverse complement strand
TTTTACAGGTCAAAAGGGTAGTTTTGACTTCGGATGAACAGTGTTAGAGGCACCTCCAGAGGTGCTGGAGGCGCCTCCCGAGGGAGCCTTCCGCGGGCTGGAGGCGCCTGGCGGAAGGTGCCTTCAATGGGCTCTAAAGGCGCCTTCCAGGCGATAAGAGGTGAAGAAGTCAGCTCCTATCCTCTCTACGTCAACAGATGCACTGGAGGCACCTCCAGAGGTGGTGAAGGAGCCTTCAACGCTCCAAAAAAGCTCTTGCGTGCTATACTACTTCCCGGTACTTCGATACTTCGATACTACTGTAGTGCTGCCGCTCCGGACCTCCGACCGTTGCCGACAGCCCGACACTAACTCCCGAGCTCATCCAAATTCCTACTTTTGGATTGGTAACTTTAAGTTATTGCAAATTGTACTTAACTGCTTACAAGAGAAGTGTAGCTTGTTACACTACTCTATTCCTTATATTTGATTCACTCTTTCGGCATTATCAGAAGAGGTTTTTAGTGCATTGCCCAACGATACGATCTAGAGGACCGTGAGCCTTTGAGTAGGAGTCGTCCAATGCTCTGAACGAAGTAAATCTTTCGTGTGCTTTTTATTTCCGCTGTGTTTACTCTGAATTTTCAAACGACTGATATTCATCCCCCTCTATCGTTCTAACACGATTCTACACACATTAGCTAACTAAACTGGGAACTGTACCTCCCGAATATAGCCAACTTCTAACAACTTGTTGACCTTCTCTCGGATGATCTTATTTTGTTCTGCCCGAAGTTTCTTTTCTTTTGTTTAACTGACCGAGCATCTGGGAGGATATGAAGTTTGGGCGAGTGCAGCAGGCACCTGCATTCTGGGCAGCAGGCGCCTGCTGCTGGGAGCAGGCGCCTGGCAGAGAGTCGTTGGCTCTGTGCTAGCCGTTGGGCTAGCCGTTAAAGAGGGATCAGGCACCTGGTCCTTTAGAGCAAGCGCCTACTGCAGACTGAGTGAGCTTTCTCAGCTCACTCTCTCTTCTATTTAAAGGGAAACTTAGCCCACGTTTTGGGCTAATGTTCTCCTGATCATTGGTGCTCAAAGCTCACATCTTCCTCCCATATTCATACTACATTGTAAGAGGAAGATCTTTGTGATTGTGAGAGGTTTGCTTCACCGATAAGAAGCAAGTTCTTAGTGAAGCTCTCGAACGTGTGGATCCTTGGATTAGTCACCTCCTTGGAGGTGGATACCAAGTAAGTCTTGTGTGTTAGCATTGATTTTATTGTTTATCTTTCTGTTGCGCACTAATCTATAGGAAGAGCAAGAAATCCGACCACCACAAGTTCCAACATGGTCCTCTTGTTTTAATTATTCCAAACACTGAAAACTTCCTTGTATTCGAGCTTTCAAGTTTCCAAGCTTCAACGACGTGTACGAGGCTTCTTTGCCTCCGACGAAAGAGATTACTAATAGAGCATCAATTGTCTTGGAGTAATGATCCTCTGATCATGATCCAAGTAAATTAAACTTCTGTATCTCCAATTCTGTTTCAATTTATTTATTTAATTATCGTGTTTGATTTAGCCTTAATTAGTCTGAAAAAGATATAATCGTTATTGTAGGCTAATCGATCTCCAAACAACCAGCCTATATAGTCCGACAAGTGGAATCAGAGCCAAGTTGCTTCTGAAGGAATAACCACTAAACAAAACACAAGAGATGGCTGGAACAAGCATCCATCCACCTATGTTCGAAGGAGAATTCAGACAATGGAAGCGAAAAATTAAGGTATGCTTTAAAACAGACTTTGATATTTTTCTAATATTAAAAAATGATTTTGAAGCACCGATCGACAATGAGTGAAAAGAAAAGGATGTTGAAAGCTAGATGAATAAATAACAAGCTGCGTTCGTAGCAAATGGAAAGCAGAATTCCACCTACTCAACGCGCTACTACCTCAGGAATTAAGTCGAATCGGAAAATACAAATATACAAAGAAACTTTGGGAGAAGTTCCTTGAGCTACACGAAGGAACAATGGAAGCCAAACTGGTAAGAAACGACCTTCTTCGGAACCAACTCGCCAACCTTAAACTACACGAAGGTGAGGCGGTCTCAAACTTGCAAGCAAAGCTGAAGAAGTTACTGACCGAGCTAACAAATCTCGAAGACAAGGTAATGAACCAGGAATCGATCAGGTATGCACTCAACGCATTTCCCAGAAATCAGGTATGGTTAGCCTAGTAGATGCGTACTTCATCTCTAGGGACCTAGAGGTAAGTTCTCTTGATGAATTATTTTTTACTTTTGAGATTCATGAAACTAGATGTGTAAAGCCAAAAAAGAACTCCAACATAGCGTTCAAAACTATAAAGAAGGATAAATCCGAGTCTGACTCCTTAGTCGACGAATCAGAAGCAGCTCTAATGGTAAAAAATTTAAATAAATTTTTTAAATATAATAAATTATTTAAGTCACAGGAAATAAAGCAAAGAAGAAAAGTCAAGTATTACAACTGCCATGAGGAAGGACATATTAAAGATGACTGCCCTAAACTCAAGAATAGCAAGGACAAAGAAAAAAGATCCATCAGAACACAATATAAGAACCCGAAGGCAACTTGGGATGAATCCATCTCCGAATCAGAAATTTAAACCCACGTCAGACTTGCACTGATGGAAAGTCACCAAGATGAATCAGAAATGAGCATCAACTCAGGGGAGCAATCTCATCGGAAGAAAACTGCAATGGAGTGGGAGCATTAGCACAACAGGTAAGTCAGATACGTGCTCTAATTACTAAACAGTCTTTTAACTTTATTAAGATGTTAACAAAAGACATGACTAAGCTAGAAAAAGAAAATAAAGAAATGAAAATTACCCTAGCTAAATCATGCTTACTAGAGGACTTTGATAAGTTGAAGTTAAAAAATGAAAATCAAAATGAAAAAGTTAAGGAATTAGAAAATTAAAAGAGAACCAATAGATGTTCATATAGGAATTTTGTGAACTTAAATTGGTATTTTCACTATCACTTTGAACAAATTAGGAGTATTTCTCAAAAATACATTCCAAGAAAATTTTTGGTTAACCAATAGAAAGGAATATATATTGGGTTCCTAAAGAATACTTAGTTTAGATTCTTAAATTTTTTGGGCCTTCATTGCAGAATTTGTGGATATTCTGTTAATATTTTACTTCAATTTATTTTTTACAATAAAAAATAAAAATATCATTCATCAATAGAAAAAATTTCTGACGAATTATTTATTTTTTATGAATTTCTTAATAGAAAAATCATATTTTTAATCTTAAAAATTCCTTACATTTTATTTTTGTAATTTTAAATTTTTCTATAGATCCAATACTTATTTTACTTATCATAAAAAATTATAAATATTTTTACAACTCAAAATCTATTTTTTTTTCAAAAATTTTCTTTAAAAATATCAATTTTTAACTCAAAATTAATTTTCGTTAACTTTCTATTTGATTTTTTATCCAAAATTTTTATATGAGGATGAAATCAAAATCATGCAACCTTATAAAAATATTTAGAAGTTTCTAACGAAAAATAAATTTTTGTAATTTTTTATTAAAAATAAGACTTTTAATATTGAAAATAGTTAGAAATTAAATTTTTGACAAATTAAATTTTCTGTTCATATAATTATCTTTTTTAAGACTTAAAAATTTTTCTTATAATTTTTTTGGTCATGAAATTTTTTTTCCTATTATTTAAGTAGAGACAAATTAAATTCAAAATCTATTTTGGATTTACTTAGAATTTGTTTAAACATAGAAATTTTTTAACCCAAAAATTTTTATGTGATCAAAGGGGGAGAGTTTGTTAAGGCTAGGGGATAGTAAATACTTTAACATTTTTCTCTTAGTTATTTTAACTATTAAATTTTCTATTTTTATTTACCCTAACTTAACTAGGATTGCTCACATCAAAAAGGGGGAGATTGTTAGTTCCCAAGTTAGTTTTGATATGATCAACCAAGTTAGGTTAGGTTTTGTGTGTTTCTAACCTTGTGTCTAAGTGTGTAGAAGCTTAGGAACACAAGAAGTCAGATGAAAGACGCAGCGAACGAGAAGGATGGCGTGGGAGAGAGTCTATGGGCTCGACGCTGTAGGACCATTGCAGGCCAGTTAGACGCGGAAGTCGTCAATTAATTCTGCAAAATATAATCTATACCTAACTTGGCACAATTAACTTTGCTAAACACAAATGATAATAGCTTAAACAGAAATAGAATATGAGACTACAAAAAGGTTTACTTGGTTTGCGATCAGAGGATCGCTTATCCAAGATGAATAAGGCGCTATCAGTATCTCCTTCCTTAGAGGCGGAGAAGCCTCGTACACAGCATTGCAGCACAGAACTTGAAAACACAAATCAAGTAAAGAATACAAGTGTTTGGAACGTCTAAACTAGAAAACCAGAGCTTTATTATAACTTTGGAAAGTTCTATCATCATCACTATTCGGGGTGCCCGGACAAGTCCGGGCGCCCTCAGGTGGTCAAACTATATCCACGAGATCAGCTCGTCAACATGGACTCAGAGTATAAGTTTTCAGTTGCGGGCGCCCCAGTACGGTCCAGGCTCCCCGGTACGGTCCGGGCGCCCTGGGCGGTCCCAGATCGGTCAACTACGTGTTGATCGATCTGACTCTGTTCGACTTCTTCCGGGGTCTTCTAGGTGATTCGGACATCCAGAATAGGGCTCACCCGAACCCAACTTCCGTTATTCCTCGAGCGATATTCCTTTCCCAGCTTCTCATCCCTCGGATCGTCGCTTGCCTCCTTCTCATTCGCCAGTGTACTCTTCCGCAGCTCCCGCGTCCCTCAGATGCGCTGAGCCCGTCGGTTCTCTTCCACGCGATCCTTCTCGTCCGGTACGTGTTCCTTCCTCCCCGGTTTCTTGTCCCTCAGAGTGTCACACACGTCCTTCTCGTTCGCTGGTGTACTCTTCCACAGCTTCTGCGTCCCTCAGATGCGCCGATCCCGTCGGCTCTCTCCCACACCATCCTTCTCGTCTGTTGTGTCTTTCGCTCGACTTCCTATGATCCTAAGCTCCTGCACACTTAGTCACAAGGTTAGATCAACACAGGACCTAACCTAACAAAGTTGGTCACATCAAAACGACCAAGGGGACCAACAATTTCTCCCTTTTAGATGTGAACAATCTTAGTTAAGTTAGGATTAAAAGAAACATAAACAAATAACTAATAGTTAAAGCAGCTAAAGGAAAATGTAAAGCAACTATAATCTTAGCAAATTCTCCTCCTTTGATCACATAAAAAATGGGGGTTTAAACTTTGTTAAAAAAATTTTGATTGTAATTTTCAATTTTCTAAAAAAAATGAGTAGTGAAAATCTTTTGAAGAAAAATATCCAAAGTTAATAAAAATTTGTCCAAAATTTCAAATTATAGGAATTTTTTTTTTTAAATGTAACATTTATAAGATGTAAAAATTTGAGCACAAATATTCTAGACATTTTCCATAACTTGAAAATAAATATCTTTAAAGAACATTCGTGGAAATAATATTAGTTAATAAAAAATTTTCATAATTGTCAAAATAAAAAAATTTTACTAAAAGATCATATTTTTCAGAAAAATAAATTGGCAATTGAATGCATACAAAATTAATTTAACAAAATATTTTAGTTAAAGCATTATGTTCAGCTCACTTATGTTAACACTGATTTTGAAACCCATAAAAGGTTCCTTCCTACAGGGTTTACTAAAAATTTCTCAGGAACACATTCTTACGAAATCTTTCTAATTTTTCCTTTGAGATGACAATAATACAAATCAATTCCAAAATTATGAAAATTCCAAAAATTTCTATCATTTTGAAAATTCTAAAAATTTCTATCATTTTGAAAATTCAAAAAATGTTTATCATTTGAGCATACATAATCTTTGTTTAATTTATCTTTCAAATTATTATTCTCAAGTTTTAAATTTTCAAAAACTTTTAACTTGCTTACTTTTGCTAACTTGTTTAGATCTTTTACAAGAAATTTCCTAAAACCACAGGGCTTATTAGGAGTTAGAGCACATACCTCATTTACCTTTTCTGATTCCGCTCCCCCTCCACTGTAGCTTTCTTCTAAAACTCATCCACTATAGCTTTTCTGATCCAGCACCATCCTTCTCGACCACTACGTGTTCCTTCCTACCTGGCTTCTCGTCCTTCGGAGGGTCGCACATGTTCTTCTTGTTTGCTGGTGTACTCTTCCGCAACTCCTGCGTCCCTCGGATGCGCCGAGCCTGTCAGCTCTCTCCCGCGTCATCCTTCTCGTCCGCTGGGTCTTTCGCTCGACTTCTTATGATCCTAAGCTCCTGCACACTTAGTCATAAAGTTAGATCAACACAGGACCTAACCTAACTAAGTTGGTCACATCAAAACAACCCAGGGGACCAACACAGATAAGGTAAGGTGTTAGGGTGTTAGTGGCGACTCCTACTCGAAGCCTAAGTCGTCAATGGAGTCACAGCAGAAATAATAGAATAAATAAACAAAAAAGACTCTTTCAGTTTAATTCGTTCAGAGCCTAAGTTGACTCCTACTCGAAGACCCGCAATCCTTGACCGCACCGATGGGCAATCCAATCTATCGCAAGTATGAGTACAAATACAGTTATGCATTCAATAGCAATGCAAGCTTTAGACACAATATACCGACATTGAAGATAGACGATGTGAAGATCGCGTCAGAGAGCCTTTAATGTCGAAGCTTGCATGGGGCTTAGTAGTAGCAGCAGTAGCTCAGTATCTTGTGGTAGAAAGTTAAGGCTAGAAAAGTTATTGATGAAGTTATAATCTCGAGGTGCTTATATAAGCCTCATTCGGTCGACTAAAAAACCGTTCGGTCAACTGAACCTATCGGTTGACCGAACCTCCTATCGGTTGACCGATCGAGCTGCTTTCCTTTTTTTCTGATATTTGATCTTTGTCATTAAGTGTTCGGTTGACTGAACCTTCTGTTTAGTCAACTGATTCTCTGATACTGCCTTGTTTGCTTCGATCTAATCTTCAGCATTAAATGTCATTTATTTATCGGTCGACGGAACCTCATGTTCAGTCGATCGATCTCTGAATTTCCTTTTAACCACGAGATTGAATCTATCAGTGTTGTTTCTAAACTTGGATTGGTCGACTGATAACCTGGTTCTGTCGATTGATCCCTCTGAAGTCTCTTCACTATGTTATCTCATTGGGTTCGGTCGACTGATCCTTTCCCTAGGTTCGTTCTACCGATCCTTCAAAATAGAGTTAGCACAGTATATAACATACATGTACCACAGAGTTAGTACAATAATACATGAATGATGTAAGACAGTAGAACCTGTCTTGATCTCAACTTGGAAACCTTCCCGGTTTCTTCAGTTAGATCAGCGACCTAGGGTTTATCCCTCATAGGGACATGACCTCCTCATCGCTCCACTCTAGTTGTTTACCTCAGCCTTACTTGCCAAACATTAGGTCCTCTCGACTTGTTTGGACTTTCCTGCTTAGCACCGGATCGGCTCACCAGGGCTTCCTCTGCCAGATATCGGGTCCTTGACCTATTTGTACTTTCTGCCACCAAGTGTCATGTCCGCAACCCACTTGGACTTCGTGCCTGTCTTGCACGATAGCTAACACTTCCTACTTAGCCACGACTATGGCTTTCCCGGTTGAGTAAACAGCCTGCACACTCAAACAGCTCATCAGATCATAACAAAACTTAACTTGAACCTTTGATAATATCAAAACTCAGGTTTAATTCTGGTGCAACCTGCACCATAAATCTCCCTCTTTTTGATGTTTGACAACCTAGATTCACAGTTAAGTTAAAATTGCCTCTAATAAGTTAACGTTCAGTGTTCTACTTAACTCTCCCCCTGATTTAAGTAACTCTCCCTGATTATCTTCCCCCTGAACCTGTTATCTCTCCCCTTTTGACACACATTAAAAATAGGGGTCACCACAAAACTAATCCAACTTTTGAAAAAAATTTTGAAGGCATACCTATAAAACGAGATTGATTTGAAAATGCTTTTGTAATTCTGAATTTCTAAAATGATAAGTTCTGAAATTCTACCTTGTTTAAAATATTTTGAAATTATGAATTTTAAAAAAGTTGAGTCATTTAACTAATTTAAAAGAATTTGTAATCTCAGAATTTTTAAATTGAATAGTTATAGATAAGGTCTTATAATTTGAAAAAAAAATAAGTGATGAGATTCTACCTTGTTTAAAAGATTTTTATAATTCAAAGAATTTTTCAAAAAGATTGATAATGAAAATGATTTTTAACTCCAGGATTTTCAAAATGGATAATCTTTTAAAAGTAATTTTAAAATCCTTAATTTTGAAAAAGAGTATACATGAAAGATGATTTTGAAATTTATATATCAAATTTAACATTTTTGGAAAATATGAGTCTGAAAAGAGATGGATTATAAAGTATTTTTCAATTTTCAAAAGAATAAGTTATTAAAGAGTTTAAGTTTGAAAATGATTTTGAAATGCCTTAAAATTATGAAAATGTTTTGAGAGAATGAGTTTTCAAGGAAATGAGTCATTAACCTGATTTGAAATTCAATGAATTTTTCAAAAGATAAATTATGAAAATAATTTTCAACTCTTGAATTTTGAAAAAGAATAAGATAATTTTGACATGATAATTTTAAAGAAGGTTTAAATATTTTAAAAGTATAAATAAGAAAATTTTGAAAATATATTTTTTGAAAACCTAAGTTTTGAAAAAGATAATTTTGAAAAAGAACAATTTTTGCTCCCCTAAACTTAGTGTTTTTCTAAGAGTCCAAACATTCATGAACTGCATTAATTTTCCTAAGGGGCTTAAATCATCATACTATTTATAGATTTTCAATCAGGGCTAATTATGATTTATGTGAGATGACTTAGCTGATTTGTATTTAAGTTTTGATTATTTAATATTTTATTAGTTTTAGTATTTAGTTTAAGTATTAGGTTTGATTTATTGTTTTTAAGTTAAGTTTAATTAGGTTCAATTAATTTGATTAATTTTTAATTAGTTTGTGATTTTAATTAGTGTTAATAGGATTAGAATTTAACTTAAGTGTTTAATTGATTATTCAAGTTAGTTTCATTATCCATTATTTAATTTTAGTTTTTATTCAAATTTAACTAATAATTATGTTTACATTTATTAATTTATGTGTAAATTTATTATTAAATTAAGTTTATTATTTAATTGATTTATTAATTATGTTTATAGATTTATTATTAACTAGTTTTTCAGTTTCAGTTTAAATGTTTATTAAGTTTTATTTTAGTTAAATTTTGTTTATTGATTTAACTAGTTTTGGATTGAGAATTTTAGTTAATTAATTTTTATTAAGTTTAACTTAATTTGTTTAAGTTTATTAATTATTCTTAGTTTAGTTTTAATATTAATTTAGTTTAGTTCAGTATTAAGTTTAATTAATTATTTTAACGAATTTTAATTGTGAATTTAATGTTTTATTTTAAGTTTCTTTAATTTTAATTTGTTTAGTTTTAATTATTCATTATTAAGTTCAATTGGTTTAAGTTTAATGATTAAGATTAAGTCTATTTAAATGTTTAATTATTTTCTTAATTAATTTAACTAAATTTATTAATTTGGTTTATTATTTTAAGTAATTAAATATTATATTTTAGTTAAGTTAATATTTTAATTATTTATTTTTTGCTTAATAAGTTTAATTATTTATAAGTTTATTATTAATTCATATTTATTTATTGTTTTAATTAAGTCAATTAGTTTTAAGTTCATAAGGTTTCATTATTAAGATTTAAGTTTTAATTATTCATTCTTTAATTTTAATTTTGAGTTGAATTTAATAAATTTTATTAATTAATTATACATTAAAATTTAAGTTTATTATTTTATTAATATCAATTTTTAAGTTTGCTTATTAATCATGCTTAAGTTTATCTAATTGGGTTTAATTATTTATTAGATAAGTTTATTGTTTAATTTAATTAACTTGATTAAATAGTTTTATGATTATTTTTTATTAATTAATTTATTTAATTTGATTGGTTTTATTATTTAATGATTATTGTTTAATTATTGATTTGATTAAGTTTATTGTTAAGTTTAATATAGGGGTATGTTTTATGATCATTAAGTTTATTTAAAGTTTACTTAAGTTTAATTATTATTTAAGTTATTATGTTTATTTTAGTTGAGTTTTAATTTGTTTATTAATTTAATTAATTTGATTATGTTTATTAATTAAGTTATTTGTTTCGAATATAAGTTTGAGATAATTAATTTAAAGTGTTAGGTTAATTAATTAATTAATTTTGTATAAAATTGATTTATTTATTAGTTAGATAATTATTGATTCTTAATTATGAAATTGATTAATTATTAAATAGTTATTTTATTGAATTGGTTTGAATTATTATGAATTTTAGAAAAAGTTGTTAAACTCATATTAGATTCAAACTTAGCTTTGGGTTAATCAAGAATGAGTTATAAGGTAAGTCTCTAGATTGTGGTGAGTCACATGAATATCATTAGAAGTAACCACATAATAGATAACTTCCCAAAAACGATCTTTCCAACGAACTTAATACAAAGTTTTGGTCTCTCTAGCTCATGTTTGACTGGGGTAGCTTCGGTCAGATCCACCAAGTCGAGTACACCAGATCGAACACATATGATTCTTCCTAGACATGTAGTCAACAGAGTTTCCTTGACGTACTATCATCCCAGCCCATTCCGATGCTATGTTGTTAGGGTTGGGTAAACCTCTTCACCTAACCATTCTAAATTAAGCAAGTAAGTAAACCTAGGCTAAGCATGAAAGTAAACCTAAGCTAAGTTGATCATGCATAGTCAATCAAGTAGGATGAACCATTTTCCTACTGGCTCCCCCTGAGTCATAGCTTGAAAATGGTCTTTCCAAGTAATGAATTTGTCTCCTGGGAATCCAATATTGGTTAGGTTCAATCGGTTATATTAAATACAATTTGTTTACCCATGCTTAGACTCGTGTTCTAGTGTTTTGACTAATCAAGGATAAAAAGGATTTGTTGGTTGTGACCGGTTTGTATCCGAGACCAGATTTGTTGTACACGACTCTTTATGATCTAAGTACCATGTTTAGGCATTTGGATCCTAAATCGAACTTTTACAATGCTTTCTTGAGTCAGTCGAATTGGCCTTTCAAGTTGAAATTCTCTTCTTCAAATTTTTCAATTTGAATTGAGGTTTCAACTTGAGTTTGATCAGTTGACTGACTCAAGTTGACTTGCTCCTTAAGGTAGTCAATTTCCTTATGGAGTAATTCATTTTGTTTCTTGGATTTAATTAATTTTTTATACAAACATTCGATAATTTGAATAACTTGGGTTTAGAGGAATTCGTTACCAAACTTAAGCTTTTGGAATCGTGGTCTTGGTCGGACTCCACATCTGACTCGGACTCGTATTTGTCGTCGGTCTCAGATCCGGATTCGTCGTTTTGTGTCTTCATCGTGAGATGACTCGATTGCGCTGGTTCTTCCATCTCAGACTCAGAAGATGACTCGTCCCAAGTCGCCTTAGAGTTGTCAGTCTCTTCGTGTAGCTTCACTGGACGATCCCATAGTTCTTTTGCATTTTCGTACAGTCCGACTCGTTTGAATTCTCCCATGGTTAGCCCGCATTGGATTGTATTGATCGCTTTGTAGTTGGCTTCGACTTTCTTTATTTCTGAAGGACTCCAATCTTCTGGTTCTAGGAGTACTCCATCTTTGGTAGGTGGTGTGTAGCCCTTTGATATGAAGATCCATAGGTCAGTGCCAGT
>JBAMIE010193118.1:0-11804 GCA_037177295.1 Kaempferia parviflora | reverse complement strand
TTTAGTTGTGAAAATGAGACGCAAAAATAAGTCGAACATCATATCAACTCTCATCTTGTGTGTGTCTGTAATTTTAGGGGAAATAGAGCGCTTCTAATTTCAGGGGCAAAGTATCTTGCTGTAACAATATTTTTTAAAAAACATCCTTTTTGATTTTTTTTAAATGTATTTTTATGACTAATATAATTTTAGATGTCCTTTTTATCCACATTTATAGATCTTCAACATTCTGAGTTCTGACCGGTTGCACCACCTTAAATCAATTTTAACCCACTTTAATTACAACTATTCCAAAACGATACACTTTATTCAAAATCATTTTAAAATAATTTTAATCAATTTCAATCAAAACTTCTCTAAAATAATACAATTTTAATTTTATAAAAATACATAAAAATATTTACAAATTAAATAAACTAGCAGCAGGTGATTTTTAATTGCTATGCTATCAAGTTTGCTTGTATTTAATTCATTATTTCGATCATTTTCAGTAAAATTTGGCCGTCTAGACCTCCCTCTGTTTACACATATTTTCCATAAAAAATATTATAAATTTTTTTTACTGATGTTTGTATAATTTGTCAACCTACCCGAACAGCATCAGGTAACCACTATGAACCAAACGAAGCAGCACCATGAACCAACCATCAACTTCTCTTCATCAAACCTTGTCTTGCTTGTTATTCACAAGGGGAATCATCTCCATTCGACCCCTAGGGGTGCGCGGTGTTCGTGGCATTCCAGGAACGGCGGCCTGCTGAGACAACCGATGTCGAACGTACCCGTAAAATGTGCACCCCAGCAAGGTCACTGCGCATCCAAAAGCATTCATAGCAGAAATGGGGTTCCTGAAGATAAGCCATGACACTAACACCGCAACGGCAACCTGAGATCACATTCATATTTCATTAGAGAACGATCATCAGAGACTATTTTGAGTTGAACAATCAAAATATAATATGAAAGAGATAAGGAATTGAGTTTGGATCATAACTCACTTTCATGTTGCCAGCTACGTTGAATGTAACTGCTGTGGTAGAGTGTATGACATAAAAGATCGAGAAGTTGAGGCAAAAAGCTAATATTCCTGAGCTAAAAATGATGACCGACGATGAATAAATAGACTGATGTGTGTATATCCAGTTCATGACTCCAGCCCCTTCGATCAACATTGCTGGTATAGCTAATATCATGGTTGCATAGGGTGCCATGTAGTAGACAGTGTTTATGCTACATAAAAGAAATAAAGGCTGTGTTAGTTTAGAGAAGGCGCGAATTGATTTTCTTAGCTTTGCAGAGATATGCATATCAGTCACTGTTCGCCAAGGAGGTTTATCAAACATGCAGCAACTTCATGGAAGACAGAAATCTGCTATGTTTTCCTTGTCTAAACGGCTACAATATGCATTATGGTATCAAAAGATTCAAAACAATATTGCAGGGTAGTCATGCAGGTTGTGTTCAAAGCAATTGTTGAGATATGAGACAGATGAAACACTGGAAGTTGTTGTTCGATATTCATTGTGCCAAGGAGAATGAATTAAACATTATACAAGCTCATAGGATCAACAATCCTCGACAAGAGCATGTAAATCATGGAAATAAGATTGAAGCATAGAAGAAAATACTAGAAGGCTCTGCATCATAAAAGGAAACATAAATAAATGAGGGCTTGGTTTCCTTGGAGAAAAATATGGGAAGCAAGAAAGAATGGGAGAGAAAGTACGTGAGGTTACTAAAAACTCATGTTTACTTGGACAGAGAGTTCAGGGAAGAAAGAAAGATGGAGAGATTAAAACCATGACTTTCTTGCCAAACAAATCATCCCATGACTATGCACAAATTGGAGAGCAATTTGAGGCTGTAACACGAAATTATTAGGGTTGCTCATCCCTTATGTAGTCCCTCGCAGATGGGAAGTCTCTTGCTTTATTGCCCAACACACTCCCCTCCACCACCTTCCCCACTGCCCATGCAACTCCAAACCCAATCTCACTTTCTCCCTTTTATAAGATTCCCTCCTTGATAAGCAAATATCTCAAACACAATAGACTTTGCTCGCTTCACTGCCATCCACAACCTCCTAATGCTCTTAGTTGGCCATTGTATTTCAATACCCAAGCTCCACTACTTCCCTCCAAATTGAGCCCTCCCAAGGTAGTCCTTCCTTTGTGATCCTTCTTGTTAAAATCCTTATACTCATTAAAGTTTTGCTCTCAACTGCAAACCATGGCTGTAGTGGCAAAACCTTAGCTAAGAAGGTGGCAATGTAAAAAAGGGCAAAAAAGAAAGTAGAATATTTGGAGCACTTATTTTTTACCATCTATATCTCAGCGATATAGTCATCCACATAGGGATAAGATTATTGTAGCAAATCTCAAATGGCTAAGACAAACCCAATTTGATCATGATGGTGATGGAAAAGAACAATTTTTGACATAGTGAAGAGGCCATTACAGATAATCATTATTACCTGTCAAATTTATATCCATGAAGAAGAGACTCTGCTAGAATTGTCTTTGTAGATGTGGCAAGACACCCAAGCAATGCAGCACAAAATCCAAGACCGTTGAAGCTAAGCTCAGTTATAGACGTCAGAAGAATACCCCCAACAATGGGCACCAATGAAGCCCATATGCGCCATTCAAAAACTTTATTCCATACTAGCCACTGAAGAATCACTGTCATATACATATACTTTAGGTAAGATACAAGCAATGTGAAATTTCATAATTTAAATGAAAACCATCAAAAGAAAAGCAAAAAAGAACACCGTTACCTGTTGTTGCAGGAGTAAAGGATTTTATTGTTTGCATGAACGAAACAGGAATATACCTCAAGCTGACATTTCCCAATACAATGTTGATGCAAAACACAAAGGACATTGGGAATATTCTCCTCCATCGATCTTGATATTTTACCTCAATCAGTGGTTTGATTTTAAGAAACTTAATTGCAACAAATGCTCCAACAGTAGAGCATACAAAATGAATGCATGATACGGTTAGAGGAAACTTGAAATCCAATTTCTGCAAAGTAGACCATTCAGTTTAGAAATTGAAACCTAGAAATTATTTTGACATTCTCAAGATAAAAGTAATGTGGATACTTTCTTGGCAGCTATGGTGATTAATGAATGATGAATCTTCAATAGTAACATAATTGACAAAATATCACATCATACACTAGTCCGTTTGGATACACAAATAACAAGAGCCAGCCATTAGAAATTTGATGTCCATATTACAATGTCTGTATCTTTTAATCAGAGAACATTATTCTAAACTCCAAAGAAATCTTCAATTTACTGTGCAATTTTTTCTCATAATATGCTTTGTGAAAGTATCAACAGGATACATAAAGGTTGGATTGGTCTCACAGTTGGTAAATTTGGATATTAGACTAACAAATAACAACTTAACAATATCAAAGAGAAGAAAAACTAATTCTTAATAATAACATAAAAATCAGGAGTATTTAGATGTTGTTGAAAGACAAACTTATCCTCCCAAAGGTCCTATTCCTTTCTCTTAAAAAAATTGAAAAATAATCTGAATGTCGAACCTAGAATTTTAAATTTGCATTCATCAATTTGAAATATATGATCATAGTAAGGTATCAGTCTTTAGAACGCAGGATGTAGCTCAGCAGCAAATCCAACGGGAATTAGTTCCCTCACAAGTATTTATCAAGCAGTCTACCGTTTTGATCACAAGTATTTAACTTTAACTTCTACCTATTCTCGGACCTCTAACTCATGTGCCTTTATAAACCCTCACGAAAAGGTTAGCAATGAATAAAGACAAAAGTAGAAAAAAAATACAAAGAATAACTTGATTCAGGAGCAAAAGGAACAGATGAGAGTAGACACAGTGTATAGGAACAAACATGTACCCTGTAACAAATCGGTCAACATAAATAAATAAATACACCTTATGCCTTTTGAACGAACAACAAAAACAAAAAAATCCCTACTTTTAAGCGAAAGATATGGAGGCGAAAGAAATATAACCTGAAAGATCCACTTGTTCATGATGATCACAGTAACGTTGAAGCCCCACCATTGCAGGATGGCGAGCACTGCCCGCAGCATCCCCAAGTGCAAAACTTTGCTCTCGTCCATCCTAGTTCCTCTTTCGATCGGCAGAGAATCAGAACGCCCAGCTCCAACACCCACCCAAAAGCACCTCAGATGCCTCCAAGGACAAGATCAAGCAACAAACTTTAGCGAGAACCAAAGCCAGGCAGCAGAAGAGCGATCAAAACTTCTCGTCTCCAACCACCATCTTTAGCGCGCGCACGATCTCTCTCTCTCTCTCTTCTCTCTCTCTCTCTCTCTCTCTCTCTCTCTCTAATCGAAGGAGGACGGTAAAGAAGTTCGGAAAGCGTGGGATTTGGAAAGCGGAGAAGAAGGAGGCGCTGCCTGTTCTGGACATTCGTTTTCGGTGTGAAGAAGGAAGGCGTTATGTGCGAGCCGCCCTCACCTACTCTGTTACTTCATCTTTAACCCACAGCTACCTGCTCTCTAACTGGTAGATAAGCGGGACCCAGTGGGACTGTCTCTCAGCGGGTATGTCATATCTCTAAATCTCAATATAATTTATACACCGGATGAAAGTAACGCATAGTTAGGGATGGGGGTAAATTATTTTATGTTATTTAATAAAATTATTATATATAAAATATTTAATTTAATAAATTTGGACCATTTTATTTTATAGTATAATGAGTCTCATTGGACTCTATCAACGATAAATGAATAATCAATGACTAATAAAATTTATTTGAAAAGTAACAAGGAGTTTTTTTTTTCCATTGGCAAACTAAATTTGCAATTAATGAGGAAATAAGTTAGGCGTAAAAAAGATAAAACAAATTTTATTTACTTTTTTTAAATAAAAGGATAGATTTTAAATCCGTTCATGGATCAATTTTAATTTATTCTTTCCTTCTTAAAACAAACATTATCTCTCATTCCCTAGCAACTCAATGCCAACACCCTCAAACTTGTCATGGTTGCCAAAGTAGCCTCACACCACCACTCTCTTCTTTCTAAGTTCTTCCCACCAAATTAAACTGGGCCGGTAAGCAACATTAATTACGGGTGCAAAACTGAACAAGATTAAAGGAACGATATTTGGTCGGTGGGAGTTTAAATCCTTTGTCCCAAATTTTCTATGTTCCCGTGTTCCATTACTAATCGAACGGGCTAGATCATATCTAAAGGAATACGGTGCACATCACAAGGATGTTGCACATATCTTGAGGATATCATGTCCGTTCGATCAACAATGGGACATAGGGACAGGAAATCTAGGATAGAGGATTTGGTTTGGGTCTGTGGACCTTTTGACTAGTTGAAGAAATTCAAGTTGATATCAAAATGGACTATATTTTTCATTATTAGGTTGAAGTGATTAATGATGTGGAAATTCAAGTTCATATAAAAAATACAATTACTATTTTCCTTGACTCATAAGCAATATAGTGTTTGATTTCAATTAAAAAAACTATTTATGTCATTTAATAATAAACATATATAATAAATAAGTTTGAAAAAATGAGCTCAGTCTATTAACATTCATAAATAATACTCTTGAACAATTTATAACTATACATATTTATTGACTTGTGTAAATTTTAATTATAAACTAGCAATCGTGCAAGCGCATTGCATATATAATATAGAACTCGTCGATCCAAGATATTTATAAAAGTTTTTTTTGCTCGTGGTGTTATCAATCTTAAGACGTGAAACTAAAGAGAATCATGGTAGTATATATTTTTTATATAAATAACTCTCAATAACTGCTAATAATATATCTCAATTAAATCTCGAACTTTAGATACTTGATTGCAATGAGAAAAAACTTCAATAATACGTCGCAGCTGAGTTTCGAACTCTAGATTCATAATTGATTAATGAGAAAATTTCTTAATAATACGTCGCAGATGAGTTTCGAACTCTAGATCGCTGATTGAAATTATTAATAAATATTAAAATTATTTTTGATGTGAAAATAAAAAACAAAGATAATTTACTTTTTAGATTTACCGAATTAATCAAGAGATAGTTATTAAAGTTCTAGATTTTTTTAATAAATAGTAAAATGTATTTATCTATTTTTATCCACGTTCAAAAAATTAATTATATAATTTTTACTATCTTAAATTAACTATAATATATCATAAATAAAAATGTATATAGATTTAATATGTTAACCCACCAATTTATCTAAATTATAAGGATAATAATATCATAACTTAAGGTCTATAAAAAATCATATCCAACTTGAGCTCGTAAATTTTATAACAAATAAATTTAAATAAATAATAAATAAATATAACTACAATCAGATTCAATTAGAGTCGTGGACTCGCCGATTGATTCGTCCTGGCAAATAATTTAAGCAAGGCTTAAAAGGATCAACCCGTGCGGGTTACGGATTCGAATGGGTTGGTCTATGACAGGATGGAGACGAAAAAAAAAAAAAAAAAACCCAATGGAACTTTGTCAATGGCTAATCCAACGGCTGAGATAGCTCAAATGCCTCAAATAAAGGTAGAATGGTAAATAAGTCAAGTCAAGCTATATTTTGACATATTTAAGTTTATTTGAAAAGATAATTTAGTCAAATTAAGTTTAAGTTGAGTCTAAAATGAATTAAGTCTTTGTAATGATTATTTAAACATATCTTGATTTATTTTTAATGAGTTTAAGGTTGATTCGTTTAGATATTATTGAGCTTTCAATTAAAACTTGACTTGAACTTGATTGTTTATATGTTATCGAGTGTGACAAAATCTATCAGCGGCGGGGACAGGAATGAGAGTGAGGGAGAGGGCAAGAGGAGAGTGAAATTCAAGTTTTTGAAAATCGATGGAGTGAGATTATAAAAGAAACAAGACGTCGCCAGTAAGTGTACAGTAGAAAAAATATAAATTATGATAACACGACAACACTACAGTGGTTATCACGCATGAATACATTATCGTACACGAAACATCAAGTAGAATATCAACCCTAAACCCTATATGTGACCAACACTTCTAAAAACTTATCCTTTTGAGCGATGGAATATTTGATTGAAGCAATAAATGTTTACATAAAAAAGAAGTCGGTCACGAAGCTATGTAACCTTATTCTATTTTGTAAAATACTATTTTTAGTCTCAAATTTTATCATTGCGCTAGGACACTCTAAGTTAAGTTTAGATGAATTTGAAAAATATTTAAAATAAATTTAAACATAGTACATATAAGAAATATAATCCTAATCAGATATTTGACACGTATCTTCCTAGTCCACCGCAAGGGAACTAAAAATTAAAATTGCTTTATCACAGATCGAACGTGAATTGCAAGCAAATATTGTACAAGAATCATAAATACAGATGCTCCAACGAATACGATGCACATGGTAAAACACTCAAAGAAATAAATAAAATCAAAATTTAAATCTCAATAAGAATGAATATTTTGAGAATATGATGCAAATGATAAAACATTCAAAGAAATAAATAAAAACAAATTTTAAATCCTCTCATAATTGTGTTTAAATTATGCTTAAGATTTACATAGTAGGCATATCAAGAGAGAGTCCATATACTTTCAGGGTTAAATCCGAACACCTACATAAAAAATAAATACAGGATAAAATGAACTAAAAGATCTTGCAAATAAAATTGTTAATAAGATAGCCGCTTGGACCATATGTTATGTTTATTTTTTGATGATAGGTAGTAGGTCTGTTTATTGGATTGTAAAGTGATAAAGTAACTTCATTTTGAGGAGGTAGAGCCAATCCTATCTAATCAAACCAGTTGGTCAATCTATGAAGGGTTGGCGGAGGCTGCTGGGGTGAGTGATTCGTCTTTTTTGCCACCAACGAAGGAAATGAAAGGAATAAAATAAAGAAGAAAAGATGGGGCAAGCAATTTGTCCATGGTTGTCATTCTGCTGCCAATAATGCACAACAACGTAAGATAAAAATTTGGGGTGGGCTATATAGCTCAGGATAGCCCCTACCTGCATCCGTCTCCGACTGCATGCCCTACCTGCTCCATCGAAACCTCCAACTTCTCATCGAAGGTCACCGTCCTGTCCTTCCTGAACATC
The DNA here is from genome assembly GCA_037177295.1 of Kaempferia parviflora. Classification (NCBI taxonomy): domain Eukaryota; kingdom Viridiplantae; phylum Streptophyta; class Magnoliopsida; order Zingiberales; family Zingiberaceae; genus Kaempferia; species Kaempferia parviflora. Next base: position 3,686 of record JBAMIE010193118.1, on the reverse strand, counting down.
AAGTAGATCAAAGAGATCACGTAAAATACCATCGCAGGGAAGACCACGACCCCAATCGAGACCGTCACAGGCTTCGGGAAGCTGCTGTGGATGATCCAAGTGACGAAGCTCGTGCTCAAGTAGTAGATGTTGATCCCAATCACACCCAAGCCAAGCACCCATGAGACCACAATTATCTAGCACATGAGCAGTCAGCAATAATGGAAACATGGTGGGCTTAATTGCGAGAAGAAAAAAATGGTATGACTCACGTAGATGGAGTTCTTGTGAGGCCCCATCTTGATGCTGCTGCTGCTGAATTTGAGGAGAGGGATGAGGGCGAAGGGCAGCTCGAAGGAGAGAATCATCTACCAAGGTCGAGGAGCAAATATTAATATCTTCTAATTTCTAAGGATAAGATGTAATATTCTATACCGATGCTATGATTATAAGCCTCCCTGATCCTGCTGTTCCTCCGATAATGGCTACGATAAGGCTGGGACAGATTGCAATGCATCTTGTCACAAGGTTTCGCAACCATATTCTCATTTTGATGTCCAGAAAACCCTACTCAAGCAGTAGATATTATACATTTAAGAACGAAAATGACTTCAGTAATATGTCGTCGTTACCTGCATGATATATTGGCCCGCATAGGTGCCTGTGATTGTAGAGCTTTGGCCGGAGGCCAATAAAGAGATTCCATAGAGGATGGAGCTTGATTTGCCAAGCACATTCTGTGAAAAAGCACCGCGAGTAGAGTTTAGGGTTGAAATTCACTGCAGTATTGATGCAGAGCTTAGTTACATACCTTGAGCAGGAAAGACGCAGAGTTCAGGGTTAAATCACTGCATCTATCGGAGTCTTCAGCTGAGAGATCAGTGGTAGCGCACACGGTTCCGGAGACTGAGACCACTGCAATGTTGATGAGCAATGCCACGAACAAAGCGAAGCCACTCTCCAACAAGAAATATCTACAGGCATCCTGAAATAAAAAAGAAAAAATGAGAAACAGAAATGTGTTGCTTGATCAAACAAATTTGATTACGTTGATTCCTTTGGCGGAAGGTGGCGTTTTCCTTGAGAGCACCAGTGCTGAATGTAAAAACAAGTTGTGCCTGAAAACAGATTTGTTGTGAGGATTATGAACTGTGAGGTGCAAGTGTTTGATTGAGTTTTGTTTGCTTACGGCATGACAAGCGCACCTAGGAGGGAAATGGCGTCTCCGGTGGCACTGTCTCCTTGCAGTCTTGGGACAAACAGACCCTTCATCACCTCTGCTGCAGGTGGCTTCACGTAGCCCACCTCTCCAAAGTAACAGGCGCCCATCAAAAACACTAGAACTGAGATCAACAGCTCAAGCTTTCTGATCTGCAGGAAATTACAGTTACAGTGAGAAAATGAGAGGGAGTAGTCAGTAACGAGGCAGAATCAAATCAAATTGATGTCAAACTTATTTATTTTGTTTTGAATCAGCTTACCCTACTAGAATTAGTCAAAATCAATATATAATAGTTCCGAGATAATAGTCAACTTGCGATACCATGAAACAAATGGTGATATATTTAGAAGTTTGCATTCTTTTGTGTTTTTTCTATCCTTTACAGTGTATATATATATATATAACTAGATGAGCAAAATGAAAATTTAATTGTTTTCTTCTTTATATTACTCATTTTCATGCATGTCCTCTTACAAAGGGATAAGATCAGAGGAAATACTACTGCCCCCATAATTTCTATTTAGAAAAATATATATGTTGCTAAACTTATATTTAATTTCACGTTTAGACATTAAAGTATTTGGATAATGATTCAAGCATACCCCATATCTTTGTAATCCAAGCAGTATCAGGGTGCTCAGCCCTGTCAAAAGCACTCCTGCCCAAACTGGAATATGGAATAAGATATTGAGAGCAAAGGCTGTTCCTATCACTGCACATTAAAACAATACATAAATAAATAAATTTAGAATAAATACATATAATTTTGAGATCCCAACACAACACCTTCAGGTATATCAGCAGCAATCACAGCCAGCTCTGCCACCAGCCAGAGGCAATACTTTACAAATGTAGGATACTCTGCTTTGCATAGTTCAGCCAGGTGCTTCCCTTTATTTATTGATCATGTTAATCCATAGATTTTGTTGGAAAAAAGAAAAATTATGAGTGCTAATTATACCTGTAATCACTCCCAGATTTGCTGACAATGATTGAATAATGAGTGCAAAAATCAAGCCAATTAGTATCACCCATAAGAGTTCGTATTTATGGTTTGCTCCAGCTTGCAAATCAGTCTCCACTGTCTCAAAACAAAGCAAATCGGTTCATACAAATCAAAGACAAATACAAACAAATTTAACAAATGAGAAAGATGTTACAGTTTCCAGGATCAAGGTAGGCCAATGAGACAAGGAAACCGGGGCCAACATGAGCAAGGAACCTTTTCCACCCTGGTGCCTGCTATTTTTCATAATCTTCTCTGAGTCAAGTAGCTAAACAGAATAAGAAGAAGAAGGAACACATAGTAGTGATGAACCTGCTGCTGGGTTTCTTTTTGGCTCACTGGGCTGTCCATTCCTTACTTTCTTGGTGATTGTCTGCTTTTATAATCCTTCATGGTTTAAAATAAGTATAATGTCAGTTTCTTGGTGGATTAAAGTAAATATAATCTCAATGGAACCATTGTGCATGGATTAAAGTAAAACTTGCCCACTTTTCTCTTTAGGCCTACTAGTTCATCTACCACAAACCACTACTGTTCCAGCACTGAGCCAACTGCAGTCCCAGTTTCACACTTGGGTAAGTAACTTATTGCTCGCACTGTCCGACGAGGCAGCGACCTGGCAGCCGCTGCCTTGCGGGCGGCCGCGTTGCTGCTTGGTGGGGGCAGCGGCCGCTCGGGAGGCTGCCTCGCCGGGCAGCGCGAAAAAACAAAGTTTTCGGTTACCTTTGATTTGATTGAATTGAGATTCCTTGCGTAGCTTGCTGCGGGTGCAGGGGGCGTAGCCGCATAGGCGTAGGCTGCGGAGAGGGAATGAGTCAAAGAGACGAATCTTTAGGGTTCTGACTTCTAAATTTTTTTTTTTTTTTTTTTTTTTGTCTGGGCCCAGTGGGGGTACTGGGCCCAGTGTAAAGTAATTACACCTATACATGCGTCCTTCTTGATTGACTAAAAATACAAAAACAAACATTTTGATGACTAAAAAATAGTCTTTAAATAATCACACGTTTCTTTCCGTCTCACTCCGATGTAATTGAGTTGGTTATCATATGTTAACCTTAGGAGCAGAGTTGAATTGGTTGCTACGGAGTAAAATTATGGGTTAAAGATTTGAATATAGATAAAAGGAAAAAAATTCTCCTCCGTACTGATTAACTATAATTTTTCGATTTAACTTGTGGAATCAATAATGTGGAACCATTGAAGTGACTTTTACTCTACCGAGGTCATCTCCAATCGTACCTCATTTACACCAAAATAGTATAAATGAGACACTAAATTTACTTCAATGCAACTTTTTTTTTTTCACTAAAATGGTGCAAGTGAACAGTATAGCACTAATATAGTGTTGTACTGTTCACTTAGCACCATTTTTGTGCAAGTGTCTTTTTCCTTTTTTTTAATTTATTTTCTATTTTTATAATATATTATAATATTAAATTTATAATTAAAATATTCTTAAATATTATAAATTAATATTAT
>JBAMIE010193110.1:0-11804 GCA_037177295.1 Kaempferia parviflora | reverse complement strand
AAATTATTAGTGACGAATTCTTAATTTCATAGCTATAGATAATAAATCCCGTCATTATATGAATACAAAATAATTCCCCTCATAATTGAGTATTATTTTTAGGCACGTAATTTTTCATCAAATTTCCCACCAAATAGATTTTTTTTTTATTATTATATCATATTCTATTAAAAAAATATATAATTTGTATTTTAATTGTTCATGTTATTTTAATACAAAATATATTATATGTTTTAATTAATACATAATTAGTCAATTAATTTTTACTTGCCATGTTAGCTTGTTAATTCATTACCCTATCTAATATATCACACGATTTTTTTCACCTATCCACAGTGCGCAGGCGGAAGAACTCTTGTGGTAGCGGTGGCGATAGCTTTCTCCAGTCAAAACTACGCCGGACTTCCTTCCTTCTTGCGTTGCTCTTCTTCCCTTTCCATAAGCCGCCGAAACTTCTCATCTCCTTCCCTTTCCATGAGCCACCGACGTTGTTCCCTCATCTCCTTCCCTCTCAGCAACCACCAAGGAAGCTGATTCAAAGGTATGCCTAAATGTTCTTGTTCCACATAAAAAAAATCAATCAAACCCTCCAAAGATTTGAATCTGAATCTGTTCATGCCCTTCTAAATCAATCAATAGCAAAATATTTAATATGTACAATTTACTTTGTTCTGATGAGGGAGATGCAGTTATTGAAAAATATTTAATACGTTTCAATTTATTTTGTTATTGTCATTCGTTTAAGAATGTTTCAATCCCTATTACTCAATTTGTAAGATATAACTTAGGGTTAATTAATTAATAACTAAGTTATATATATAAACCTAAGTTACCTTTTCCTTTATATCTCCGCCCGATTTCCTCTACCTCCCGACCCTCTTCTTCTTCGCGACTCCTCCGATCGCCGCCGGATCCACCCACCATCACGCGCCGATGCCACTGGCCGACCACGAGAGAGAGAGATCTTCGACCTTTGGTTTTCTCGTGCCCTAGCGTTGCCGTCCTGATCCTCCAGACACCGCCACGGGATCGCCGTCGCCACTAGCCGCGTGAGGTCGACCCGACAACGCCACTGCCGCCTGACATCGTCGGCCGTCACAGGGCTGCTCTTCTTCCCCGGGCGATCATTGGTGTCGATCCTTCTTTTCCCCTCACGGATCACGACCAGCGTCGCCTTCTTCATTCTCTGAGCTTTCTTCATACTCTGGAATCGAGTCACTCTGCAAGTGATGATGATGCCCTTTGAAGAACTAATTCTTGATCACCTGAGGTTTCTTCATCCTCGATTGGCTACCGTGAGCACCAGTGATGAGTTACCCTTCCCCTGTCCGTCCATCATTGTGCACAACCTTCCGTTCTGCCCAATGCCCAATGCCCATCGCCAGAAGCCCTCTCTACCAATCCAGTGCTTCTTTGCTGCAATACTGGAGCACCATCGCTTCCTTCCGGCCACTGTACTAGCAGTTGGTGAGTGCCGACAGTGGGAGGGAACTCCTGTTAGTGTTGATTCGGGGAGATTTGTGGGAGATCAGTAGTTCATCACTCTCCATATGGCTGAATTGAAGGTAACGATGTCTAAACATCTTGGATTACTAGAAATTTGGAATGCTTGCCGTGCATGAGTTTTGGTTTGATGAATTTAGTGGTAAATCAATTGATTGGTGAGAAATCAAGATAGAATGCTGATTGTGGATTGGTTAATTGTTGATACTTAATTGATTAAAATCAGTTTCATACTTGATTAGTTAATATTTCCCTTTGTCAGGCCATGACTGACAAAATAGAAAAGCTGGAAGTTGATTTGGACTCAAAGGATAAGGTGTGCGGATTTACTTAATAAGATGTTATTTTTTTCTGTAGAGGTCTGAATCTGATTATTGTTTTGCAGCAATTAGTCGGGCTTCATGAGCTTTATAATTCACAAAAGATACTTAGTTCAGATTTAAGTGACAAACTAGAAAAAACTCAGGTAAGTGCTGTTTGATTAGCACAAATGATTATATTACTCCTGACTCTGACTCCTGGCTAGTATCTATATAATTTTTGAAATGGAGCAGAAAAAATTGGTGGACACTGAAGACGCATACTTGGACCTAGAAGAAAGATATCGCCAAGCAAACTCTAGAATAAAAGAAAAGGAGTTTTTGATATCTAATCTCCTTAAGTCAGGTGACATGGGACATTTTGTTTTCGAGTTTAAATCTTAGAAATTGACAGGATTTCCTTTGAACTATTCTGTCATATATCTGTTCAAACAAACATTTTACACTGAATTTCTTGCATCCATAATGCTTGTAAATGTCATTGTTCGCAACAAAAAATCTGGTGACATCTATCAGAAATTGTCATGCAATCTTGTACTATTACAGTTGTGATAGTCTTCGGTATCTGGTTTAGAAGCAATTTGTTGCTTCTTGGGTAGTTTAGTATTATTTTATTTTAGTGCTTAATGCCTCTAAAAATTGTTGCAACAGAAAAGGCGCTTGTTGAGCAAGCTTATGATCTTAGAGCAGAGCTAGAAAATACAGCTGCTGATGTTTCTGAATTGTTCTCTAAAATAGGTGTGTACCTACGTACTAATCCTTCTCATGCTCTTTATTGTTGTTTCTTTCATTCACCCTTTTTCCTCTTGGTAAGATGCACTCTCAACCACTAATAGCATAAACTTTTCATTTGATTTATAGAAAGGAAAAATAAAGTAGAGGAAGGAAACAGAATACTTGTCCAAAATTTTCAATCCCTGCTAACCCAACAACTGGACACCTTGCATAAAGCTGTCTCAGCTTCAGTATTAGAACAGGAGAACAAACTCCAAGAAATGGAGGAGGACATGCAATCTTTTGTCTCTACAAAAGCCAAGGTATTACGACATTAGATATTTTTAAAAATGATTTTGTAAAATCTGATCTTATTTCATTCGTTCTTGATATTTTCTTGTATACATGTTCTAATAATAAGTACCTGAATCCTCAGATTATCCATATTGAGCAGCTATGTTTTACAATAACTTCTTTGATACACAGGCAACAAATGATCTGAGGCTACATGTTGAAAGGCTCAAAAATATGTATGGTTCCAGGATTAGATCTTTGGATGACTTAGCTGCTGAGATCGATAAGAATTCAGGAGACACACTTGGCAGATTGAATTCCCAAGTGTTAATGCATTCTTCGGCTCTTGAGGATGTAATAAGCATTTTATTCTGAGGCTATGTAAACTTTTCAGAGATATCTCACTATAATTTAACATATACATTTGTGATTAATGTAGTGCTTCAAAGGAATAGCATTGGACGCCGACCATCTTCTATATGAACTTCAGCTGAGTTTGTCTCAACAAGAGGAAAAGTTGGCTATGTTTGCTCAGCAGCAACGTCAGGTAGATGGCTATCAGAAATCCACAAAGTTAACAAATGGAACATGCTAGGGAATACCAGACAATAATTTTTTCTTTTTGTGAATGCACAGGGTCATCTTAGGGCTATTGAATCTACAAGGTCCATTTCTAAGATTACATCTGTTTTTTTTTTTTTTTCCAATCCCTGGATAATCATGCATCCAAATTAACCAAAATCATGGAAGAATCACAAACTATGCAAAACCAACAACTGCATGAACTTGAGAAGAAGTTTGAGGTAACTCCATGTTGACCAGCAGCAATACTAGATAGATATACTATGGCATGTTCTTACTTCTTGATTATTGCCTATTCTTGTAGGAATGTGCTGCCAGGGAAGAGAAGCAATTATTGGAAAAGGTGGCAGAGATGCTAGCCACTTCAAGTGCTAGGAAGAAGAAGCTGGTATACGAGCTACCTCTTTTAATAGACATGGAATGTGTAGTTATTTTATATTTGTAGTAGAAAAAACACATAGAATTTAAGATATTATCTTTTAACTTTGCTGATGCCATTTTATAATGATAGTGCAATATGTATTGCTTTTAGGGATTCATTAAACCAAATTGGAAAATGATAATAAGGCTAATCCTGCATTTTGCTTATCGTGTCTACTTTCGCACTTTTATTTTCATTTGCATCCAGAGACTATATTATATAACTTATAGGAGTAGAACAATATCTGAAATTTGGTAACAACAAGAATTAGACAATACTGTCATTCTCAATATACGTGCACTGGTACAAATATCTGGATGTTCAATACTTGCACAAAGAGATTATCAAGAACTATCACAGAATATGAAGAATTTATCTTCCTCATTATCAACTAAAGTTCATGTTTGTTATATATCAATGTTATCAGGCCAATCATTCCTAGTGGGAGTTTGGGACCTATTTGTGCCATTTATAATTTTGTTATCAAGAACTAAGCATAGAACATTAAATACTCAATACTTTGCATACAATGTACCTAGAATAGTTTGAATAGACATATTTGCATGTGAATGTTAGATAATTGATAAGGAAATTAGTTACTATTACGCCTCAGGACAACCAAACTATTAAAATCATACTGCACATAAATTGTCTTGCAACATCAGAGTTACATAAAGTGAAAAATGGTCTATTAGCATATAGGAATCATGGCAATGAACTATTGACATTGCTAGTAAGATTTCCTAGATATTGAGGTCAAGCATGAGGCCTGAGAAACCAAGAGAGCAATTGACAAAAACACCATGCAATTAAAGAGACATACAGGATGCCATGAATCAACAACACGTGATGTGCATATAGAGTTTAGCATTGCTATTACTGCCTTTTTTTTACTGCATATTTCAAATTTTGAGTGTCATTTTTAGGTTCAAACAGCTGTTGACAGTCTCCGCACTACTGCTGTTGAGAGAACAAGTAATTTACAAAGGGAAATGTTGGCTGCTCGTGATTTCACTTGTTCTATAAAAGAACAGTGGAAAAAATACACAGATGATTCAGAAACTCACTATCTCGAGGATACTGCATCAATAGAAACCTGCAAAAATGGTCTTGAAGAAGGTTTTGGAATCTGGTAAGTGTTGAAAGTAGAAAGGAATTTCTTCCTCATGGCTTTAGTATTCCTTATTATTTATTTGTTATTTCCTTTTCACTTTCAGCAAGACAAAGACTAAAATGGGTGCCCAGCAGTGGATAGATGCTCAAAATTCCCTGCTGAAGCTTGGTGAAGGACATGTATTGTCAGTAGATTCAATTATTAGGTATACTGATTGATTTATGACATCTGAGAATTTCTGTTCTCTTGCTGGTTATTGAATCATTTCTCATTAATCTTTGTGCAGGAGTGGGTTGGATGCTAATCAACTTCTCCGTGCCAAGTTGTCATCTTCTGTTTCATCAACCCTTGAAGATGTTGATGTTTCAAACAAGGATCTTCTATCCTCCATTGACTGTAAGTCATACCTGTGATATCCTTGCTTCCTAATATTTTTAAAATGGGTATCCAATAACTTACAATCCAACAGGTTCATTCAAACTCGACCAAGATGCTTGTGCCAACATTGATTCCATGCTTGTCCCCTTTCATGGTGAGCTGAGAGAATTAAAGAGTGGCCATTACCATAAGATTGCAGAGATAACGGACAGCACAGGGAAGTGCCTTGAAGAAGAATATGTGGTAAGTTAATGAGTCCTTGTTCTGCCAGTAGAAATTTTTATTTAACCTCAACTGTGCTTGAAACAAACTGATCAGGTGGATGAACCAACCTGTTCGACCCCAAAGCGTCGACCGATCAATCTGCCCAGTGCAGCATCCATCGAGGAACTGCGCACTCCAGCTTTTGAGGAACTATTAAAGTTGTTCTGGGAAGCAACCCCACCTGTTAAGCTGGCCAATGGTGATGCAAAAAACTACTCTGGTGCAAATGAGCCAAGGGATTCCAGAGCCCCACTAACTGCCATCAACTAGGGCCTAGTAAGTTAGTTGCCCTTGAATGATGGCATGTACAAAGGTATAATTTGGCATGGAACACGACGATTCTTTATCCGATTGGTTTAGGGTTTATTAACCCAGAATTGAGCTGTTTGTAAAGAGGAATGAGGTTCTATATTGCATGGTTGGCCTAGCAGAATAAGTAGATGAATTATTTCTTTCATACATGAGCAATGAGTTGCACTTCGATTGGTTACATAATTTTTAACCATCATCTGGTCAATGAATAATAACTACGCTAGCAACAAATTGATATGCTCATCTGATGGCATATAGGGATTAATGTTTGGTCAATGAACAATAACTGAGATTAATGTTGAAGTTAAATCAAATCAGAGCTCAACCGAAATGTGCAAGTTAAAATCACTCAAGTCTTCTCTAACTTATTGCCTCAAGTGATTATCAAGAAGTTCAATACCATATAAACTTAAAAAAAAACACTCATGTGTTTGAGGATTTATGCATCTTGGATTATTAACTTTTTGATGAACAAAATTATATATATAATATCTAGTCTAAAGCTCTATTATGTTATAATTTATTAATCTTAATTCAACTATAAAATATATAACAAAAGAGTATATCTATAATATTATTTTTTATATTTTCTTTATTTTATGTAGGTATTACCATTGATTAAACAATTGATCTTTAAGTTTGTTGTATTTAAATGTAAATGGAATATAGTTATTTATTATTATAAGGATTATGATTGTAGATCATTTATGATATTTGTTAATCAGGAGAATCTTCAATATCATTCTTATTAATTAGTATTAGTGTATAAAATGGGCTTAATATGTTTGACTTAGATATTCTTAAGCGTACTGATTGAATGTAATTTCTCTACTCTGACCCTCTGACTCGATTGTACAGAGAGAGATCTGAACTCTGAAGCTCTGAGAAGATTAAAACAAAGACAATTAATGTAATTAACATAAGATTAGCAAGTTAATTATAACCATGCATGCATGCAAACACATAACGTACAGCGTCACAGATATAATATCAGACCACTCCTATCTATTCATAATAATGTTAATTATTTAATTAGCGAGCTTAATTCCCCCCTAATTACTAAACTAATTCCTTGTGGTTGCGCCATTAGAGGCACTGTTGCCGCCTTCGGTTCTTCCTCCTCCGCCCCTGCACCACTGCTGCTGTTCGTGGGGAAGAGATCAAGCGTCTTGAGAGGCGCCCTGCAGCAATCAAAGTTCGTTGCTTCAGTATTCACCTCCTGCAACGAAATTAAACACCGCTAAGTAATTTGTAAAACTCTCAACAAATTTAAAGATTAACACTGCAAATTAGTTGATCAATTAACCTGGTTATTGAGAAAGATTGAAGGATTTGGAGCTGCGTGATAATGTGGCAGAGCATGGTGAGCAGTAATCAGAGGCGGGGGATTGTTGAAGAAGGAGGAGCGTTGGCAGTAGAGGAGGTGTTGGTAGTGGCGGCTGAGCCTTCGCCGGAGCTTCTGCCTCTCCCTGGCCTTGTGGTTCTGGAACCAGTAGAAGACGTTCTTCCCCTCGATCCTGCCGTAGCACGACAGCTGCGCGGTGATCTGCTGGATCTGGGCGGCGTTGGGCGTCCGCACGCCGCTCCGGTACATCTCCTCCAGTAGCATAACCTGCTCCGGCGTCGGACACCACCTCGTCGTCGAACCACCCGAAGCCATTTCTCTCTCTCTGTCTCTCTCTGCTATGGCAGGCAGCGAGATTGAAGGTCTATTTATAATACGCAGTGAGCTATGTCATCATGTGATCACTGCTTCAGAGTTGGTGATGGAATTCAAACTGATCACTGCTTCAGAGTTGATGTTGGAATTCAAATTGTAATATTTTTTTCATAAAATTTTCGATTCCATTGTAGATCATAGATAGATACAGATACAGAGAGAGAGAGCAGGGTGCCTTAATTGGTTGGCAGAGGAGGGGAGTTGACAAAGAAGAGAGAGGAAGAATGACACGAAGCTTAGCACACGCCTTTTTGTCGACTGATTGATGCAGAGTTGGGAAGTGAAAGTACATTATTATTAACGTTATTGAATTATACCACCATGATCATCAACCTTTAATTTACTACTGCCATTTCTTACCCTTTTTCTAATCTTTCAATATGATAAATAGCCATTCCTATAAACGTTTTAGTTGCATCAGAATGGAAATGATATGAATGTCCTTAATGTTTGATCGTATCAAATACATGTAATTGGGTATTAATATTACATATATAATGCAATTTACAAATGCAGGCCTAGTATATACACTCTTTCTGTTCCTAGTTAGAGATTTCAAGACCAGTACAGTAGTTAAGTTTGCTTTGGTAATGTGCTCTAAGTAGAGCTCTAAGAGCCAGGCATCTGTAGCTAGCTACTCCTACACTCGTATACCCTAGTCCATGCATGAATGAATCCCAAAGATTATTTATATATTAATGTAGATTCATGGAGATCATAGGTCCAAACTCCCAAAATGACTCAGTGAGGGATTACGTATCCCTATTTGTTGCCATCTAAGTGAATTAGCAGCTTTAATTTGTTGTAGGTGCATAAAATTAGTTCCCAAATTACTAATGAATCGGTCCCAGTTACCAAGAGAATTCATGTCTCACAAGTAGACAAATTCAGAGATCCCTTTTCCTAATCGTACTGGAGCTGAATGCTTTTTGACTTGTCGAAAGAATTCATTAATTAATCAACGTTTATGGTAGCGACCAGCGTGGGGAACTTAAACCAACAAGAAGGGTACATAAGTTTTGATACATTTATAAGTCAACTCAGCGAATCCTTTTTCTCCTTCTACATAATTCAACCTGTTCTGTCGTCTCTTTGCATTTGTCATCTGAGGCTGTACATGCATGCAAGCCTGCCCTGCAAACAGACGTACGCCTGCAGCTTTTCTGAACTCTTATCGAGTGACAAGATGTGGGTATCAGTATCGACGACGTTGGAACATTTCAACGTAGGAGAGAATGGCAGCAGAGCCGTGATATGCTCACTTCATTGATACTGTAGCATGCATGGCTGCAGCTACCTACATACTATTACTGATCCAGTTCAGAGATTGCATTTAAAGCCCCTCGAATCAAACAGAGATGGATTATATTAGTGCAGCTTTGCAGACTCAACTGTAGGGGATGATACATGCATGCATGCAAGCAAGCATGTAAAACAGAGGATATGTATATATCAGAATTTAGGGCAGAGAGTTTAGTGTAGTATGAAGTATGAATAGGGTAGGACTTAGGAGTATAGGAGATGGGGGCTACAAGAGCATCAGAGGAAGTGAAGGCACGGAAAGGCAGTGGGCGACATGACTGGTCTTGTAAGGACTGATCATCTCATTCTCTTCTTCCCCACGCAAGCTCTTTCTTTTGTTTCATTTTTGTGATCAATTGTATATGTGATCCTGTGGCTTTAATTTCAATGAGGTGGATGGTTCTGTCTCAGGCACTGTGGATATGCTCATGGAATCATCCATCTTCTACAATGGCTTTTGCTGTGCATGGTTAATTTATGATCCTCTCGATATCCCAAACTTTTGTCTTTACCGATAATATTATAACTTGTTTACAGTATAACTTTTGTCTTTAGGGCATAGTTGAATTGGTAAGTACAAACTAGAGTTGCTATCACATGGTAAGAATTTAAATTTTAGTAAAACAGAGGATAAAAAATAATTCTCCAGCACTAGCTAATTACAGCTTCCAAATTTACCTTCTTACAGATGGTCATGAGGTCGACCGTGTAAGAAAGCTAGGGTGACAGATTTCACTTTTTTTTGCTACCTTGAATGATAAGTCACTGATGAGTTAGAAATGAAATTGATCAGAGTCGCATATGTTACAAGAAGGGAGCCCTACGGTGATGATGCACCCGAAACATGAGAGGAGAAAAGTATTAGAAGATGGTTAGAATGACGGTTAGAAGTCTCCAGTGTTGCCACTCCGACGCTCAAATAAATTTTGACGAGAAAGGTGGAAAAAATTGAAGATGAGCATAACTTTGATTAAGGATCTACGCCATATCTCCGTCCCTAGGTGGGGAAATCTTTTATAGTATTGTTGTCAGATACCTCTCTCTTTTGTATTAATGGCACATTAATCATTGATAGAACGCATATCATACTGTCATTGATGGGACGATTAATATCATACTGCAATAAGGGAAGTGTCACATTGTATCTAGTGTTAGGACTAGTAGATACTTGAAGCTGAGATTATCACAATGCTAATAACTTGATTTACTTGGTCTCCACCTCCTTGAGGTGACTAATCCAAGGTTCCACACTAGCGATCACAAAATTCACTATGAACTCTCCTTCTCGAATCACAATTGAAGATGGATAAACCTTTCACAGTAAGCTTTCAAAGCTCTGGAAAGAGTATAGCAACAAGAAGAAAAAGAAAGAAAGAATTACAAGGTTTTTCACTTGAATCTCCTTCTCTTAATTGCTTGAAGATTTGAAGATTTGAGGATGAGAGCTTGACACTTGATGAATAAGAGAGTAACAATAGAATAGTTATCTGCTCAACGTCGAGCACTACCAACTCCAAATCAATGGCTAGGATATGATCATTTCATTTGAATTCCAATCAATTGGTATCGTACCTTGATCAATTGGCCATCTCAATTGATCCGTTAATCGATTCGAGAGTCTTCTGTTTTAGTGAAGGAAGGCTCTCAATCGATTAGCCAATCAATTGAGGGATTTATGTTTTCACAAAGAAGGTTATCTAATCAACCGGCTGATTGATTGGGAATCGTCAATCGATTAGCTAATTGATCCAAGGATTCTCGTTCTAGCGTGAATGACTTCTCAATCGATCGGCTGATTGATTGTGAATCCTCAATCGATCAGCTGATCGATTGAGAATCCTGAATCGATTAGCTAATCAATCTGGGACCCTCTGTCTTTCGCATGAGTAGCTTCTCAATTGATTAGCCAATTGATCTGAGAGTCTTCTGTTCTCCCGAAGGTGCTTCTCAATCGATTAGCTAATCAATTGATGGTTTCCCAATCAATTAGTCAATCAATTGATACACTCTTTTGCTTCCGGCTTTTAAGTTTAGCTAACAATTTGATTAGTACCTAAGCCCAATTGATTTCAAGTACCTCATTCCAAATGAACCTTCCGTTCTCCGAACCTGAAAACCCCCAACCTAAACCTGATTTTTTTTCGAGTTGACTTAGGTCGGGTCGTTAGGTTAGGTTGATTTTTGATACCCTTATTCATGGCCAATAGTAAGGTAGAATTTCATTTATTAAATATCTTACCAGTACAAGAAATCAATCGGATAAGTACTTATTGTAGGACTCTTGCGGCAGACAAGAGGGGTGAATTGCTTATAAATAAAAATAATACATTTCTCAAACTTTAGAGGCACTAATTAAACACACTTAAATGAATTGAAAGAATATAGTAGAAAAATGTACAAGACACAAAATATTTACTTGGTTTCTCAATCAGAGGATTGCTATTCAAAAGATAATCAGCTCGGTATCAGAAACTCCTTCTCGATTGAACAGTTAGAAGTGGAGAAGCCTCGTACATGGAAATTAAATGAAGGCTTAAAAGTGAAGAAGCTCGAAATACAAATGAATACAGTGTGTGTCGTACAAAACAAGGTGAACCAGAGCTCTATTTATAGCCACTGGTAAACTTTATCTTGGAGCATTCCTGGGCGCCCCCACATGGATGCACAAATTCTCATCCACAACGGCTCTAAAAATCACGTCCGAACCCCTGGCCCGGTACGCGACGGCGCTTGACCCGGCCCGAAGGGGTCCGGGTGCCCGGACCAGTCAACTTTGTGTTGACTCGACCCTAGTCCGTCTAGCTCACTCCCGAATCCTCCGGCTTCGTCTCTGGTCACTTTCGATCGCTTGGGTGATCTCGGACATCCGGAATAGGGCTT
>JBAMIE010193100.1:0-23884 GCA_037177295.1 Kaempferia parviflora | reverse complement strand
AATGAGTATAAATTACATATATACGAAAGTTGTCCCTGGATAGCTAGTAATGAAAGAGTACGAAAAATAGCAACCGGTTCAAGAACTATGCGGTTTAGTCAGAGGAGAAAGCCGGCACGAAGACATTTTATCAATACACGTAGTTCTCTTTTTCCCTTTAACTTAACTTATTTGGACGGAAAGATTACCAAATAAGCATTAATATATCCTAGTGGTTCGGGACACCTAAAAATCTCCAAAACTACCACAACATATAAATAATTACGCGAGAGAAGAAAAGGGAGCTATTGCAGCTCAATCACTACAAGTAAAATTAAATCGAGTTGTCCGAACATCAAACTAAACTAGGACCGCTAGAACAACGGCTAAAGGAGATGATGATTGCATCGATGGGCCCGAGCTCGAGTGATTGTTTCCAAATATCCAGGTTTTAGGATCCAATTAATCCGAGAGGTAAATCAGCCTGGTCCGGAAAGCAATCTCTCGGGTGGTCAGTCTGATTTTACGGAAGTTTTATATCGGCTATCAGGGTAAATCGGGAAGCACTCGCGGTGGATAGCCCAGAAGCTCAACGTCCCTTAGTTGCGAGTCCCATTTGGAGGAAAAATTCCTGCAAATACGTCGTAGTTGGAAATTGAACTGTAAATAACTGAGAGATAATTGAACGTCCTTATCACTGCACCATAGTCCCGAGGCATCCAGAAAGTATAAAATGACAGTTCACATAGTGGTTCGGTTCTAGAAGACAAATTTCTTATACTCTTTGTATTTTGAACCCCGAGAGTACAAAAAGCCTCAAAATGTACTTATTACTACATAATAGTCGGGGGAATAACATCATGATCATTGCTACAATAGGATAAAACTGACTGTAATTTATGGACGGACGACCCATTTGAATTTATTGAATATGCAAAGAGCACATCATAAAAAGCAAAATTTATTTTTTAAAAATATTTCTTTATCCAACCCACCTCATCTAATTTGTTTCGGCCTAATCAAACATTAAAATATTTTAATTCTTAAATTTAAATTTAATTTTTTAAAACAATCATCATAGGGGAAAAAATAGATGAATAAAAATAAATAAATCAAAAAACACCTTTAAATATCAAAATCATCAAAATTATCCCCTTTGTTTTTTAAAATGTTAAAATAACACTCAATGTATTTTTCTTTCTAAAGTTCTTTTATTTTAAAAAACAACTACAACACCATGAGTCCATAACATGGTAAAATAAATTAGTTCAACTTACTAAAAAAAATACTATACATATATTACTGACTTAGTTAAAATTATTTAAACTTAATCAAAATTATATTAAAAATCATCTTAAAATTGTATAACAGACATAAATGGTAATGTATCCGTGATTAAACAAATGTAATAGCAGTTGGTTGTTACAATTGCAGCAGTATGTAATCGTTACTATCTAATTAATGATTTCTACAATACTTTTATTTTTCTAGAATGATTCTAATTTAATTTAAATAATATTAATTAAGTTGATAAATAATGTTTATATAAAAATATTTCATGTATAATATTTTTGATAAATTGAATTTAAAAAATAATTTATTTATACACATAACAATTATGATGTAGCTTCTCTCTACTCCAGTCTTACTCCACGACCGCTAAAAACGTTTTTTAAAGTATTTTTTCCTCATTAAACATATTTCGCAAGTATATTGATAATAACGAAATTTTAGGGATTAAAATGAGAAAATTTACAAATAATCACACGACATGTTTTTCTCGTAGGGAATACGAAAATGGCGTAGAATAATTCACCGTGCGGTGGCAGTCTCCCTGCCGTCGTCCAAGTTGACTGCGCTGTAGCTTGTTTTTTTGTTGTGGCTCTGCTGCGGCTTCGACTTGCTTGGTTGGTGGTGGTGGTGTGCACACCTCGGTTTCTCCCGACGAGGACGAAGAAGACACCGACAGTGACAGCGAGAAAGCCACGAGGGAGAGGGAAATTGGAAGAGGAGGGACTGCGGGAAAGGGAAAGTGATCGCCGAATCTCCTCTTCCCAGCCATCAATCGCGAAGGATCTCACAGATTATCTTCCTCGACGAGGAGGAAGAGGAGGAGGAGGAGGAGATTCCGATCTGAATCGCCGGATCCCTGGCGGATGATCCATGGTAGTAAATCGCCCTCGATTCTCCTTACGTTATTAGATCATCAATCGTAACTGTCCTGCTTCTCTTCGACGTCTTCGTTTTCTTCACCTAATTTTCGACGAGAGTACGGCGGATGCAAGACCTTTTAAGCTGCAGTTTCCTGTGCACTCCTTCCGCAAATTTAGGGCCGAGAGATTCATCTGCCTATAAGCGGATTGGACTCTTTTTCATATCAAATTAGAAGTAGTATATTGGTCGTGGACTAGAGTAGTATCGTTTAAGACATCCGTTAATAATGCCTAAATCTACGATTTTCTATCCTGGGGAGCTGTATCTTCTCATTTTTTTTGCGGTAATTGAGTCAATTTGTAACTGTCAGGGATGGGTTGTGGATTGAAATTGTCATGATCTTTTCTAGTAAATACTCATTTGGAGAAATACGATATGAGAAAGCTATATGAGGGGGTGGGTTCGCCATATAGGAGATTCTGTGACTTGGTCGATCTTTGAGGATCATGTTCATCGTCCTCAAATTCAATTTTTTCCCCTTTCCCCTCAGTTTTATGGGCTATTGGTCTTCAATATATTTCCAACTAGAAACTTCCTTTTGTTTTGGAAGAAACATGACTAATATATATGGCCTCCGGGATTCTGGTCTTATGTTAACGTCAGTTTACATGAGAGACTCTACCAATGCACGGATTGGACTACTTTGATGGGGAACATTCACTTTTTGTTTAGAACAAGAAGGTTCATGATAGTGTAGAAAGAATAGCTATGTCTATCATTCATATGCTGGGGCGCAATTTTTTTCTCCATGTATCCCATGCAATTATCCAACCCCACCTAGCGGAATAAGGTGTTGTTGTTGTATCCTGTGCATTTAATTACTTGGTGAATTGAAGCTTACAAAATAACTCTATGGGGGTCTCATGAACTAAAAACGCGCTGGTCTTTTCTATTTGCCTTTGTTGTGCAAAAATGGAAAAAAGAATACACCGAAGGGTTTTACAAGACAAGAGATTCAAAGACTTGGCCTTTTTATTGTCCTCAAATGTGATTTTTTAGTTTTCTTATTGGTTTTTTTTAATATCCTCAAAACAATGAGAATAATTTATAAATGTATGTATGTGGGGAGTCTAGGGACAAATAGATATGTGAACACTGAGATTGATTATTCACCTTTGATAATTTCTTATTAGTTATTAGCTCCTTTATTGCCTTAACTGTAAAATGAAAGGTGGGCTGGTAAGAATTTTCTATCTGTTTTATGATTATTCTCGAATTGAATTTTTTTTTAAAGAATACTGAAACTTATATTTCTAGAAAAAAACACACGTGAAGTTTCTCTTTATATTGGTTATGATAATGGAGGTTTTAATTAACAAGACTAGTGCTGTTTTTTCTTTCTTTCTTATATTTCTTAAAAAAAAATTGGAATCCCAAGTACCAATGAACTTTAATGTGGCATCATCTGCAATTTAATATTGCACGGTCCACTTTTTTTTTGGACATCTTGAATCATCTTATTAACAACCATAGGCGTTGGTAACTGACCTAGTAAACTCCTAGCCCTTGCCAAAATGCTTGTAAGTCACCTACCATGCAGGGGCAACGAAAGAATACTGCCGAGACACCTACTCAGATTGAATTGTGTTTTCAGCAATGTGGGAAAAAGGACAAACCCACTTTTGTTCATCCCATAAAGTTATTAAATTGCTACCATGACTTCATAGCTCAGGCATGCTAGTCTAAATCATTTGAAATAGAGCCAACCAACCTATCTAGATCATACAAATAGACATTTTTGAATAAGATCCACTATAACTTCTTTCTGCTTAAGATTGCCCATTTCTAAATCTCGAAGCTGTCCATGTCCATATCGTAGCTGTGCATATATATCCTTACATGCAAGTCGTGGTCAAATCTGTGCGGATGGGAGTATGTATAGGAAGGTTTAAAGTTGGCTCAACAGTGCCACCCATAAATTGTCAAGTTCACCAAGTTTAATTATGAAATCGTTTATGAATGAAGCCATACCTTCTTCTGATTGTATGTTACATGACCAAGAGTGTCTTGCTGGCTATCATGGAATGGATGTATCCAAGGGAGTCCCTAGGTTTGATGATATTAATAAATCTAATTTGGTTTATTGTATTAGGATGGTAAATGCATTTATCAAAGTTGGATTAATCAGAAAGAATTTTGTTACTTCTATGTGAAATAATTGCTAAAGTACTTTTAAAACTTAAAGAGAAGTTCTATAAAATGAAAATTAGACCTGCTATGTTATGTGGAACTAAATGTTGGGCTATGATTCGAGCACACGAGTAGAAGATAAGAGTCGCAGAGATGTGGATATTAAGGTAGATGTGAGATCAAACGAGGATGGACCGGATAAGAAATGAGAATATTAAAAAGAAAGTCGAAGTTGCACCTATTGAGGGAAAACTCTGAGAAACACATTTAAGATAATATGAACATGTACTTAGATGATCAATAAATATTCTATGTGAAACTATGACAAATACATATATTAAATGAGGATGAGGAAGAACGAAGACTTGGTTAGCAATGATAAAACAAGATAAAATTTATTTAAATATAAATAATGATATACTAGGAGATAGAGCTAAATGATGTAGAAAAATCCATTAGCGACTCCACCTAGTGGGACAAGGCTTGGTTGTTATTGTATATTTGTATCTTTTGACCTTAAAATCCATTTTGCACTAACTGGCCTTAATTAATTAATCTCAAGTAAATGTCTCCAAAATGTGAAGACACAATGAATTCAGGAGCAATGCTATTTGGCATTTTTGCATGTAATTTTATGAGGAATTCCTATCATATGCAGCTATAATAGTCTCTTGCAATGTAGAGTAAGACTGCATATAATAGACCCAATGTGGTCCGACCCGCATTGGCAGGAGCTTCGTGCACGGGGCTGCCCTTTAATATTTTCTTTCTTTTTTGTATTTCAATTTTCAATTTTCAATTTTTATTATTAAATCAAATGCCCTAGTATGTTGACCTAAACATGACCCATGCCTGACAATGCACAGGCCATTTCTTGGCTTCTTGAGGTTCAATTGTTGTGGGTAGTGCCTTCCACTGTGGTCCATTCAGAGTGATGCTAGGCAGGGCAAAGGAGGGGCCAAGGCAGGTTGAAGCAAAATCATGCCATACTTGGCCTAGGCATTGTAGCATGCTAATTGAAGCTCCTATGTTACCTTAACTGGAGCAATCATCATATATGCTGCACAAGATAGATGTAATGTCAAGTAAAATGGCAAGATAATAGAACTTAAAATAGAATAGGATACAAATTGATTTTCTTTCTTTTGCTTTTATATCTCCAACTTTGCCCTTCCTGCAGTCTCTGATTCCATCAATAGCTTTGCCTTTGCCTTTTTCTGGTAAGTTATCCAAGTTTTTAATTCAAGTGAGCTATTGACTTAATACTTCTATTTTTTTTTCACCTAGCCACCCTATTCTGGATTCAATATCTGCTAACTTGGATATTTTCCAACGTCCAGCTTTGCTCTCTTTGCAGTCAATTTATGCTTATGCGGTCTAGTTTGCTCCTACTCATTTCCAAAGATATTGTTTTGTTTCCTCCAAAAGAATACATTAAATTCCTGTCACATTGGCTTTTGCCGGGGCCATCTTCTAGTATAAGCTACCAAAGTTGCTAGTGATGCTGCATGTATAATTTCCTGGATAAAGAAAAATCCTTATGCTGCATGTATAATTTGCTTATTGTGAGATTCAAAACTGCAAATCCTGCACATGTGCACACAGTCCTTCTGGATAAGCAGTCATTAGCTCTGAAGTGATTCCTAGACCATCTTAAGTATTGATTGACTAAAATGGTCTACAGATTAAAGTCAGAAAAATTTGGTATGGTCTGATATATATATAAACTCGAACTATTGATTCTGCCTGTTTGGATATTTGGCTGCAGGCTGCTTCCATTCTTTGTGCAATTATTGATTTACTTTTGTACGTTTTCCTCCATTCTCTTACCAGGCAAGTCTAGATAACATTATTGTGGGCTCTCATGTCTGGGTTGAAGATACTGTTCTTGCTTGGATTGATGGGGAGGTTTTTAAAGTTGATGGCAATGAGATCCATGTGCATACAACCAATGGGAAAACAGTAAGTATGCAAAGTACTACCTTTTTTATTTTATCATCATATCAAACTTCTGAGAAATTTATTGTGCCGATTGAGATGTGCACTTCAACTAGATTTGAGTACTTGCTGAATGTCTGCTTATTCTTATTATCCGTGTCACTTCCTTTTGCAATTCTATTATCTGGTGAATAAGATATCATATTTATGTGATATTCTCTCTTTTTTTTATTAGTTGTGCAACCTTATTTCATGCCAACCCCATCTAGTGGGATAAGACTTGGTGTTGTTGTTGTTGTACCTTATGTCATACCCTACAATCAACTTTTCAGCATGCATTTGCTTTTGTGCGTTTCTGTATTATTTATTTATTCTATTCATTTTTTTTTCTGTGATCCTCTCTTATCCAAAGTAAAGATATATATTTTCTCGTTCTATATGTTTTTTCCATGTCACTTACTTCTAGGGCCACTATATACGCTTACATAATTTCTTTGGAGGTTATTGGTCTTATTTAATGTTGAATTTAACATTGCCTTCTCTTCATTCAATTTGGGTTATAAATCATTAACAATGGGTTTAGAGTTTCTATGTTGGCCAAGGTTACTTGACAGTATCTTGGATCTCAAAAGGCAAAATTTGTTATTTGGGTTGACTATGAATATGGATTGGAATAAGCCGGTCTTGTACCAAGGCTAAAGTTTTACAGGAAAACAGATGATATATATTAAGTTGATTCAATTTTAAGATTAGGATTCAACATAATATTGAATCACAATTAGGCCAACTAGGTTGAGTAAAAATTAGAGATGCTGGAATAGACTCTTTACCAGTATCAGTTTACAATTTTCAAGCATATTTAGATGCTTGGATGGTCTGAGACAGATATAATATGATACCCACAGCTTAAGGAAAATCTTGGATATATAATCTTGTAAATTGTATGTTTGGTTGCCTTTGCTATGCATCTTATCTAATCTGGTTGTCTTGTTACCTGATATTTTCTACTGAAAATACTGAGTTTGGGCTACTTGTTCCAAATGGAGGTTGTGGCAAACATATCAAAAGTGTTTCCCAAGGATACAGAAGCACTACCTGGTGGTGTGGATGATATGACAAAATTGTCATACTTGCATGAGCCTGGAGTGTTGCAAAACCTTGCTGCACGTTATGAACTTAATGAAATATATGTGAGTCTTTTTATATTTTGCATTTTCTTATTGGTTATTTAGTCTTCAAAAGGCTTCTATGTAGAATAAGTGACTGAGATAGTTTTTGATTTTTGGCTAGACATACACTGGTAATATTCTGATCGCTGTCAACCCATTTCAAAGGTTACCACATCTTTATGATACCCACATGATGGAGCAATACAAAGGGGCTGCATTTGGGGAACTAAGCCCTCATGTCTTTGCAGTTGCTGATGTTGCCTACAGGTGATTTTACTCATATTCACATCATTATCATCACCATAACATCATCATCAAGCTATGTTAGTCTCCTATCTAGGATCAGCTAACTTTATCCTTCATTGAACTTGTTGTATCAGTAGTAATATTGAGATCTCTTAAATCACTTTTAATTATGTTAGCTAAAATTTGCTTTCCTCTCTACTCTTTCACACCTTTAACTCAATTGATTCAACCAGTCGGACTCTCAAATTTAATAGTTGGCTTTGAACACTTGCATCTCATCTTAACATATTTTCTCTCATTGTATCATCTAAAGAAGCTACACTTGATTGCTCCATACTAGTAGTATCTTTTTGATTTTATCTTTTCAGTAACACTGCCAATCCATTTGTATATATATTTTATTTTTGCTGTATTAACCTTTCATATGTGTTAGACTAAGGGGCACACACTGATCACACAAGATGCTAAAATTTATATATAAATCTATGTGTATGTAGAGACTAAGGGGTACACACCTATCACACAAGATACTAAAATCTCCTCTTCATTTCAATCGCCCAATTTTTATATTCACAACGTATAATAATGATATACCAGAATTTTAAATGGTTTTGTTCTCGGATAAGGAAACAGGGCCATGGTTAATGAAGGAAAAAACAACTCTATCTTGGTCAGCGGAGAAAGTGGTGCTGGTAAAACTGAAACAACCAAGATGCTTATGAGATATCTTGCATTCTTAGGTGGACGATCTGGTATAGAAGGAAGAACTGTTGAGCAGCAAGTTTTAGAGGTATCATGTGATAGACATATTTGATTGATTCTATTTAATAATATTTAGTCGTTATAATTGTTACAAAGAATGTTAATATATGGAATTTGGATTAATACCTCATGTTTTTCTTCAGTCCAATCCAGTTCTTGAAGCTTTTGGAAATGCTAAAACTGTTCGAAACAATAACTCAAGGTAACTTTAACTTATTTCTGCCTTCTTTATCATTTTCTGCCCATTTAAGGCATTAACAGTGTGAATGCTAAATTGATAATGAATTTGATGAAATTGTCAGTGTATTCTTGTTACTTGTGAAAGATATTTTTTTTATATATGTTGTGTTCAGCCATCTAATTTCTTTCCTGATCCTTGTCTTAGTCGATTTGGTAAGTTTGTTGAGATTCAATTTGACAAAAGTGGAAGGATATCTGGTGCTGCTGTTAGAACATACTTGCTTGAAAGATCTCGTGTTTGTCAAATTAATGATCCTGAGAGAAACTACCATTGCTTTTACCTTCTCTGCGCTGCACCACAAGAGGTATGTACACAACCTACATTGTAACTTATTTCCAGGATACAGTGGACACACAAACTATAATGCTTATGAGTTGTTACAGGAGGTTGCAAAATATAAGCTTGGGAATCCACAATCATTTCATTACTTGAACCAATCCAAATGTTTTAAGTTAGATGGGGTTGATGAAGCTCAAGAATATCTAGCTACTAGAAGGGCCATGGATATAGTTGGAATGAACGAGCAAGAACAGGTATGCAACTGAAACCAACCTTACTGGTCTCAACATACTAAAATTTAAATGTTGGGTCCTGAACTATGTTGTTTGATTATAATGTTTATTTTCAGGAGGCAATATTCAGGGTCGTAGCTGCTATACTTCATATTGGTAACATTGATTTTGCTAAAGGGCCAGAGATAGATTCATCTGTTATCAAGGATGAGAAGTCAAGATTCCATCTTAACACAGCAGCTGAACTTCTGATGTATGCCTAAGTTGAATTTTTTATTGCTTCAGAAAAAAAGAGAGAAGATTCCTAATTTTCTGCTACTGAAATTCTTTGATCACCAAGTTGACACGAATACTGCTTATGACAGGTGCGATGCCAAGGGTTTGGAAGATGCATTTATAAAACGTGTCATGGTAACCCCTGAAGAGGTTATCACAAGAACACTTGATCCTGCTTCTGCAATTGTCAGCAGGGATGGTTTTGCAAAGACTCTGTATTCCCGTTTGTTTGATTGGTATAGATGCTAATGTTCTATTGTGGAAATACTGGTTTTGAGCTTACAAGTACAGCTAATAATTTGGGTTTGTTGTATTTTATACAGGCTTGTGGACAAAATTAATGTGTCAATTGGTCAGGACCCAAATTCAAAATCCCTAATTGGAGTTCTTGATATATATGGTTTTGAAAGTTTCAAATCAAATAGGTAATCCATGACTCCAGTAACACACTAGAACATTTTCTGCAGGAATTATTGATTGTTAAACTCCATACTTTCTAAGTCTGATCATGTATTGTATGTGAAAAAGTTTTGAGCAGCTCTGTATCAATTATACAAATGAAAAGCTCCAACAGCATTTTAACCAGGTTTAGCCAAATTTTTGAATTTTAATTTGGAAGATTTCCGTAGTTCAAGTTTAACATGGGATTTGATGTACAGCATGTCTTCAAGATGGAGCAAGAGGAGTATACCAAGGAGGAGATTAACTGGAGCTACATAGAGTTCGTTGATAATCAGGATGTTCTGGATTTGATTGAGAAGGTACCGGTTTCACTTTTCATTTCTCTGGGGATATTATATTATGCATTAAGAAAATACCCACTAGACATTTGTCATGGTTTGAAAAAATGTGGAGCATGATATAGTTGGATTTTTACTGGTTCACTCAGGGACTAGTAGATGGACCACCCAATTTTAGTGGTCTGCTGTGAATAGCTGTATTGGTCAGTATATCCTCAGTATGCATGAGGTCACCTTTGGTTTCTAAAGAAAGAAGGACCAATAATGGTCTGTACTCTGTATAGTTGGTTCGGCCTAGCACACAATATTTTGCCAGTACAATGGAACTTCGGGGTTCAGTATCAGAATGGTATTATGATGCCGAATCTGGGTAGTGTAGCAGTCATTAATGTCCAATGCCTGATTTGTACCAGAAGATTCTATTAATTTTCAGCAGTGTGTTATGTTCCTTTTCTTTTTGCTATTGTTAACCCAATAAACTGTGAGGAGTTGGGAGAATAATTGACACGGTGAAGAGTCCCATAGCAGTGTTTTTATGTAAATTAGCTTACTCATTTATTCTCTTTGAAGGATTTTTTTTTCATTCTTTTTACATATGTATTTTCTCAAGCAAGTATGGCAACTATTATTGCATTTATTATTCTCTCATTGTTTATTTTTCTTGAATATCAAAATGTTTATTGAATTTCTGGCATTCAAATGGCTTCTTTTTTTCTTCCAAGGACTTCTGAGAGCTGCCTCTCAAATATATATTTATACCATCAAGAATATGCCTGAGTATGATATTAAGAGATTCCCAATATTCTGCTGGAAGAATTCTCTAACGGTATATATAAAAGCCACTGGAGCACAATGAATTTCTCTACTCACAGATGGACATACACCAATCAACATGGAATCCAATTTTGATACCATGCCGCCAAAATTTATTCATTATTTACACTAATGCAATAATTTATCCATCTAATGCAGTTTCTATTACCAACAACAACAACAACAACATCCAAACCTTATCCTACTAGGTGGAGTCGGCTATATGAATGTTTTTACGTCATTGAGCTCTATTCCTTATTATATCATCATTTATATTTAAATAAATTTTATCTTTGCTAATCATGTCTTTTTTGATTTTCCTCTTTTTCGTTTGATATGCACATTTGTCATAGTTTCACATTGCGTAACTGGAATATTTATTGGTCGTTTAAGACCGTGTCTCTCGAAGTTTTCCCTCAATAGGTGCAACCTAACTTTCTCTCTAATATTTTTATTTCTTATTCTGCCCATCATTGTCTGCATGTTCACCTTAACATCCTCATCTTTACAACTCTCATTTTTTGCTCATATACTAGTCATAATCTAACATTTAGTTACATATAACATAACAAGTCTAACCCAACAACAATTTCTATATTGTCATTGTGATGCTACTTAGAATCTTGGGGAAAATCAAATGAATAGCTTCAAGACATTGCTCTCCTAGTTGATTGATGAAGCTGTAGGATCAATATCTTGGGGCCTGACTCTCCTCTTAAGTATTTATAATTCCATCCAATTACT
The DNA here is from genome assembly GCA_037177295.1 of Kaempferia parviflora. Taxonomy (NCBI): domain Eukaryota; kingdom Viridiplantae; phylum Streptophyta; class Magnoliopsida; order Zingiberales; family Zingiberaceae; genus Kaempferia; species Kaempferia parviflora. The sequence goes on along the minus strand of JBAMIE010193100.1, from coordinate 12,120 downwards.
TAAAGAGCAGGCCGTTTAGTTTGTGTGTAGCAGTTATGCCACAACTGTTATATATATATATATATATATAGTAAGTGTGCAAGCAATGCTCTATATTATAATGGATAGATGTATGAAATTCAACTATGCAATATTATGCCTATTTTTTTTAATCTTAATAGACGTATACATGCTTTTTAATCTCATGTTGTGTTGCTTAATATGACTAAAATTTGTCATTCCACCAAATTATCAAAATCTTATATTGGTGTGTCTTGATAAACTTAAATAAATTCAACTAATGATATCTCTAATATTTATTACATTTTTGTGACTTGTTTGCTATAATGTTATTTTCAAAAGTGCACAAATTAAGTCGAAAGAGATTGTAAGAGTAAAATTTTTCTTTTCTATCTCGATTGTTAGGACTATGAGAGAAGGTGAATCATGGCTAGGGGAAGGGGGGTGAATAGCATTTAACCTGCAAATAATAGCACTTACTCTAGCCGATGCATTAACAAAGTCAAGATCACACACTGTAAACAAAACAAATGCAAGACAATGCTAACAAATCATATGATGTGGTTCTGAATTCTCGTTCCTACACACCGCAGCTTGACTCTTAAGTGAGTCACTCTTGTGAAAAAATCTCTTATAAGTCTATTACAAGCAGAATAAGAACATACAAAAAGACAAGTATGACAACTAATAAACTAAGTTAAGAAATGCAACAAGGAAGCTTAAAGATATCTGAATGATTGCTTAATTTATGTCAATCCTCAAAGGCTCCCCTTGGACTGCCTTATCCAGTCTTGAAGTTTTCTCTATTTTATTCTATCGTGGATCAGTCACTCCAGCCTCCAGTCTGCCAACAGATTTTTGAGTTAACTTAATTCTACAACAATTGATTATCCTCCTTAGCAATGACTTTTTGAGTTGATTGATGTCAATCTTAATTGACTACCTGGTTTCCTTGCGCCATCGAACTACCTAATCAAGGTCTTCTCTGTAACTTTGTCAAGGTATGAGTCAATTGGACTCACACACCAATCGACTAATGTTCAGTTGACTGTCAAATTGAATTGGCTCCAAGCAGAAATATTCTATTTGCAAGCTACCAAACCTAAATCGATTACTTAGTCAACTCAGCTAACCAATCGACTGGTGACACCTTCTAGTCGACTAAAGCCTCCACCATGATCTTCCTAAGATTATCAAGTCTTCACCTAAGTCAAACACTACCCTCAACCCAAAATTGAGGTTGCTTGACTTTCACTACTAACTCAAGAGTTTATCTTCTATAGCTACTTCGCCATCAAAGTTATCTCCTGTCAGGTCTCTAGTCCCTCAGATCAAATGCACCGAGCCCATGGCTCACTCCATATGTCATCTTTCACGTCTAACTATGGAGTCAATGTTGCACCTTGATGCTTCTTGTACTATGGCCCCTTGGAGGTCTCATTTCTTCCTTCTCCATTCTCCAGCAGATCATCAGCCACCAACGCAATCAACTTGGTCATATCAAGTCAAGCTCCACAAGTTACTCCGCTATCAGTAAATGTTTTTCGTTTTACGGTCCCTCCGATACCTCATGCATCCCTTTCTGAACTCCATCGGACTTCCAAGCCATTGAGCATGCCACTTTGGCCACACCAAGTCATCATCCACACTCGACCTCATTGAGTCACAAGTTCTGCAAGTTCCATGTGCATCTTGTTAAATTTTTGCACAACTTAACGCACATGTTTAATCCACATGCAAATCCTAACTTAAGTGCTTCGCCCAAACATTGAAAAACATATGTTTGAGGCTTATCACTTAAGACACGATTACACCAACATCAAAATGCATTGAAGTGAAAATGAATAAATCCCATTTTTCATTCAATTTTTTTAGAATTAATCAAATATATGCTGAAGAGTATTAAACGAGTAAAGATGATTTGAAATTGTCTTCAAATGTTTAATCACATGTTGAAAGATGTCAACTAGATAAATATGGCGCAATAAAATTTTAATTAAATTGAGTAATTATTGCTATAGTTTAACTTTGGAAATAAGTAGAAGAATATTTTAGGAGTAAAACTCATTTTAAGTTCTTCTTCTTGGACTATATGAATTATTGACGGCAATGAAATTGTTTCATTTTGGCCGAGGGCAAAATTCTCAACGTGTGATGTTATCTTAAACTTTCAACATATATTCCATATATTCATTTTACATAGTTTCTTGCAAACTAAGCTCTAAGATTGCTGGTAAATGCCATCTTGTGTTGTATATGATAACAAGTTTATATGTTGTTTCAGAAACCGGGAGGAATTATTGCACTCCTTGATGAAGCTTGGTATGTGTTGATTCTTTCTTTGTGCTCTTTTACTCACTTCTTCTTTTCCTATTTGAAACAACAGCATATGCTAATAAGTAATTACAGATGAATTTGTGACTAATCACACTCTTCTTGGGTTCAGTATGTTTCCCAGGTCAACTCATGAGACATTTGCCCAAAAGCTGTATCAGACATTCAAAAACAATAAACGGTTTATAAAACCTAAACTTTCCCGCACAAACTTTACCATTTCCCACTATGCTGGAGAAGTTAGTATATTTTTCATTATATGCTTAAGCACAAATTTGTGTTGATCGTCTCTTAATCGAAATTTACAAATTGTTGTTATCTAGGTAACGTATCAAGCTGACTACTTCTTGGACAAAAACAAAGATTATGTAGTAGCAGAGCACCAGGATTTACTGAATGCTTCTAAGTGCCCATTTGTTTCTGGTTTATTCCCGCCACTTCCCGAAGAGTCATCTAAATCTTCAAAGTTTTCTTCCATCGGATCTCGCTTTAAAGTAATATCTTGTTTCTCCATATTTGATGTTGTCGATTTTAGCTTAGTGCGCAGATGTTAATTTTTCTTTTATGGAATACTTTAAACAAGTATACAAGCATTTTATTCCTTGTGCTTCTTTGTAATTAATACTTGCGCTCATGATGTACTTGTCTAATGTCATTACAGATTAAAACTGAATTTAGGTTTAGAATGTTATTTTAGGATGTTAATTATTTGCATAGCATGTAGCATTAGCAGGTGTTGGTGATTTAACCTTTTGTTCATGATTATTGGAATTACAGTTTTTGTTAGTTTTTTAGATTAAAGCTACACCAATGAGTTGGTTGAGCAACATTTGCTCCAACGAGAGAATAGTACTGTCAACCTTATGTTTTCCTTGATCACAAGAAAGCCTCTATATGGTATAGACAACTTAAAAGTTCAATATTGGTGTTTTGGGCTTCATTATTTGCAAAGGAAGATGTGTTTTATAAATCGTTATGATATATAATTAATTATTTGTAACTAACCAAATTCCTTCTTTTTGACGCAGCTACAACTTCAATCGCTGATGGAAACCTTGAGCTCAACTGAACCATTCTACATCAGATGTGTGAAGCCAAATAATGTTCTCAAACCTGCTATTTTTGAAAATTCCAATGTCATCCAACAGTTGCGCTGTGGGGTATGTTTCACAATGGTACTCATCTCTCTTGATATCTTTTGAGCTTCATGTAATCCTTCAAAGATTTGCTTCATGTAGGGTGTTCTTGAAGCAATTAGGATCAGCTGTGCTGGATATCCAACTCGAAGAACATTTTATGAATTTCTCCTTCGGTTTGGTCTTCTCGCCCCAGAAGTTCTAGAAGGAAAGTATGTACCTTATCATTCACAATGTTAAGTTAATCAATTACAGAAAAGTTTGCACACACATTAAGTGCCGTATAGTTGCGATAGATAATTTAATACATCCTCTCTTTTCTGATTCTGGCAGTTCTGATGACAAGATTGCATGCCAAAAAGTTTTGGACAAAATGGGATTGAAGGGTTATCAGGTAGAATCATAAATAGTAAATTATTTTTTTATGTTTGTGAACAATAGGATGAGTAGAGTAAATATATTTATGCATTGTGGCATTTTCCATGGGCAGCTAGGCAAGAGCAAAGTGTTTCTGAGAGCTGGCCAGATGGCTGAATTGGACGCTAGAAGAGCAGAAGTACTTGGAAGAGCAGCCAGGACGATTCAAAGACAAATCCGTACATATATTGCTCGTAAAGAATTTCTTATGCTGCGAAAAACGACCATTAATCTTCAGTCTCGATGGAGAGGTATGATTCTTTTAGACTAAGAGTTATGTGCGGCTATCCGTGTTGACTAACATTCAAAATGAGCAAGTCACTCTACTACTGAGATAAGCATGTGGTCTTCTAATGCATGATTGAACATTTATTTAGAACCTCCTTATCAAATTGTTGGATATTTAGTATTCATATTTGTCAAGAATCTTCAAGTCTGGTCTCAATTTTGTTAAATATAGGAAGATTGGCTTGTAAGCTTTATGAGCACATGAGACGTGAAGCAGCAGCAGTGAAAATCCAGAAGAATCTCCATCGATACTTTGCAAGAAAATCATTTTTGTTACTTCGGTCATCAGCAATTGCTTTGCAGATAGGATTAAGGGCAATGACTGCTCGCAATGACTTTAGATTCAAGAAGCAAACTAAAGCCTCGATTCACATTCAGGTAATGCATTCTGTATTTAAGTTGTTTCATGATTTTATATTGTTGTGGAGGGAGATTCTTTTAGTGCAAGGTTTCATTTATAGTCAGGGCATATAATATATACATTTAGTTCTGTAAATAATTACTTGTTTATTTACTGAGATTTAGATGAAATTGTCCTGTGATTGCAGGCTCAGTGGCGTTGTCACAGAGATTATTCCCATTACACGAGATTGCAGAAGGCAACACTTTCTTATCAATGCGCTTGGAGACAAAGACTTGCAAGGAAAGAGCTCAGGAAGCTAAGAATGGTATCCTCTTATCCGTCTCTGTACTTTCTTATAAACTGAACCCTGTTACTAACTTGATTTATAATTGTAATGAGCGCAGGCTGCCAGGGAAACAGGTGCCCTGAAGGAAGCTAAAGACAAATTGGAAAAGCGTGTGGAAGAACTGACATGGCGTTTACAGCTTGAAAGACGACTAAGAGTAATAGTTCTATGTTAGAATTCTGTAGAGGCATATTATGCTGATCTTTGTAGTGTTTTATTCAATGTTCTTGCTTTGAGGACTGTAATTGATCTATCTAACCTTTTTTATTCAAATTTGCAGACTGATCTAGAAGAAGCGAAAGCACATGAAATTGCTAAATTACAAGACTCGTTGCATGAGGCACATCTTCAGGTTGATGAAGCTAAGGCTATGGTTATCAAAGAACGTGAGGCTGCACGCAAGGCGATTGAAGAAGCTCCTCCAGTAATAAAGGAAACTCCGATCATAGTTCAAGATACAGAAAAGATTAATGCACTCACCACTGAAATTGAAAATCTGAAGGTAGAAAAGAAAACACACTATAACTATTTTAGATAATTATCATTGTGAAGGTTAATGGAATATTGTGGATCCAAACCAATTGCTGATGAAATAACTTTCTCAATGTTAGGTTTCTTCTGAAATTTCATAAGTATCTAAGCTTACATTGAGAAAGTGCCTGTCTTGTGGTTAGATGTTTGTCACATTACTTCATTGCATGTTGATACTAGTGCAAAGATTCGCCAAACTATCTGACCAATATCAAAATAGTTTTGGTTTTATTGACATATTCAATAACTTTTTCTTTTTACCTTTGGCAGGTGTCACTGTTGACAGCAAATCAGGCAACAGAAACAGCTAATATAGCCTTGGCTGAGGCTCAGGAACAAAATAATGGATTAGCCAAGAGAGTTGAAGATGCCGAGATGCGAGCTGATCAGCTTCAGGATAATGTTCAAAGGTTGATTTCATGATTATATTTCTGTTGCATGCCCCTAGTATTCAAATATAATCATAGCCAATTATGTTAATGCACATTGGTTTAAGTTAATGGAAAACATAATAAAATTCTTGGGAAAACTCAAACATTTGTCTCAATTTCACACCCTCCTGATTTTCTTTTTAAAATAATAGCACAAGGTTAGGGGCCTAAGGGCTGCTAATTTCTCCCAAACTACAGGCTTGAAGAAAAACTAACAAACCTGGAGTCAGAAACTCATGTACTTCGTCAACAGGCAGTTGCCATTTCGCCAACTTCCAGAGCATTAACTACACGTTCAAGAACAACCATCATTCAGGTGCTTGTCACATTTCATTGCATTCGTGTTTTGTTTGAGCATGAAATGAAATGCTTTTGCAAGATATATTATGTTGCCTGCTTTTGTTGCAGAGGAACACCGAAAATGGAAATGTTATGAATGGTGAATCAAAAATATCTGTGGTAATCATGAGAATTTATTTCTGATGAGCATTTAACATACTTCAATTTATATCTGATCATTTGCCAAAAGATACAAGTAAACAACCTTGGATGAAGTTTCACACATTGAAATATGTAGGAATCAAACCCTGCTACGCCCAACTCCAGAGAACTTCCAAATGATGATACACCACAAAAGTCACTTAATGAGAAGCAGCAGGTAGGCATTTAATCAGTTTCCTCATAGTTCAACTACAACTAAAAACTTTTTGATAATTGACTGTGGCATGCATCTATATCTATGCATTTTATGGCCTCTTTTATGATCAGTGATGTTGCACTCCTTTTCCCAAATTTTGTTAACCAGGAAAATCAGGACTTGCTCATCGAGTGCATCTCTAAAGACTTGGGCTTCTCAGGTGGCAGGCCTATTGCTGCTTGTCTCATATACAGATGTCTGCTCCACTGGAGATCTTTTGAAGTAGAAAGAACCAGCATATTTGACCGCATAATTCAATCAATAGGCTCAGCTATTGAGGTTTTTTTTTTTTTGCTGGGGATATATTATTTAAAGTGTCATTCAAGCTAGGATATTAGAATATCCTGTGCGATGAGTCTCAACTTTTTTATTTGTAGTCTATATTATTTACAAACATACTAATTTTCAATCTTCATCTTTGTAGGCCCAAGACAATACTGATGTATTATCATATTGGTTGTCCAATTCCTCTACTTTGCTGTTGCTCCTTCAACGAACATTAAAGGCAACTGGAGCATCTAGTTTGACTCCACAGAGGCGTAGAACATCAGCTTTGTTCGGGAGAATGTCTCAAGTAAAACCAAATCTTTGATGTCCAATTAACAGAATAATTGTATGTTATGTAGTTCTACCCTGTTTCTTTATTTAATTCATGTTGCTTCTCTATTTTAAGGGTATTAGAGCTTCTCCTCAAAGTGCGGGTCTCTTTTCTTTCAATAGTCGCATCATGGGTGGATTGAATGATTTGCGACAAGTTGAAGCGAAATATCCTGCTTTGCTTTTCAAGCAGCAGCTTACTGCTTTCCTCGAAAAGATTTATGGAATGATAAGAGACAATCTAAAGAAAGAAATATCTCCATTGCTTGCTTCGTGTATCCAGGTACTAGAAACTAATTTTCAAATACATTTTCTGGTATCGTCATTGACATTGCAATCATGCAGGCACCAAGAACTTCCCGCGCGAGCTTATTGAAAGGCTCGCGATCCCAAGCAAATGCTATAGCCCAGCAGGCATTGATTGCCCATTGGCGTAGCATTGTGAAAAGTTTGACTAACTACTTGAAAATAATGAAAGCCAACTTTGTAAGTTTGGTGATATGCATCTCTCTCTATATGGTCAGCAAACTTCAGCTTATAATAACTTGTCCAAATTTCAGGTCCCTCCTTTCCTAGTTCGCAAGGTGTTCACACAAATTTTTTCATTTGTAAATGTTCAACTTTTTAATAGGTACTTATAAAATGCACTTGTGGACATCAGTTGCCATTGTTGTATTAAAATTATGTTCTTCCAATGAAAATGTCTAAGTTAGTAGTCTTCCTCTCAGTCTTCTACTGAGGCGAGAATGCTGTTCGTTTAGCAATGGGGAATATCTCAAAGCAGGTTTGACGGAGTTGGAGCACTGGTGCTATGATGCTACTGAAGAGGTGAGTTCCTTTGCTCTCATTTTACTTTCCAACGACCCTGAACTAAAATCAGTTACTTGCAGTATGCTGGTTCTGCGTGGGATGAGTTGAAGCACATTAGACAGGCAGTTGGTTTCTTGGTAATATTTTAAACACATCATCTACGAACTATCAGAAATTTGTTATTTTTAAAATTTTCTTTTTCTCAAGATCTAATACTGTGCACCTAATAATCTAGGTTATACATCAGAAGCCAAAGAAGATCTTGACGGAGATAACCAATGATCTATGCCCAGTTTGGCCTTCTACCTTGACCTGTTATGATGTCAAAAACAGAGCTCACTTCTATTCACATTTTGATTTATTGTTTGATTGTGTTTTCAGGTTCTCAGCATACAACAGTTGTATAGAATAAGTACAATGTACTGGGATGACAAGTATGGAACACACAGCGTATCATCAGACGTAAGTTTTGACAATTTAGGAATTAAGCTTTCGAAGTATGGTCTTCTAATTTAGGTAGCCCAGCATCCTGTGATCTAGACTAGAACCTGATATTTGGTTGCGACATCTTCGCTTCTTTTTAGGTCATTTCGAGTATGCGAATCATGATGACAGAGGATTCAAATGCTGCTAGCAGTTCATTCTTGTTGGACGATGATTCCAGGTTCTTGTTTCTTTTCTCAACTAAATGAATGGAAAATCCATAGTTGGTCTTTAAATAAAATTTTGACAAGTGTTTATCTTGTAAAATTTCTCACTGCAGTATACCTTTCTCGGTCGATGATATTTCAAAGTCGATGTCCGAGATAGAGATTGCAGATGTCGATCCGCCACCTCTGGTTCGCCAGAACTCAGGCTTTGCATTTCTGCTACAGAGAAAGGAATAGTTCGTTTTGTCAACTATTCCTTGTAAATATGGCCTCATTCTATTTCTGTCAAATTGGCCACGAAAGAACCAAAAGGCAGTTGGTAGTCCATAATTTTAGTATTTGGGTTTGATTTATTGATTTGTTTTAATTGCATTTTTTTGTCTATGGTTGGTTTGATTTATTGGGAATGCATCACAGGTTTGTTTTCGATTTAGATAAGTTGTAAAATATAGATAATTGTTGAAGCAACTTAGTAAAATATTTAAAGGTGGCTTGTGTTCTTGTTGCTTTTTCTCTTTTCTTTTCTTTTTTTTTTTTTTTTTGACAATTTTTTATCCCAATTTCAATGTAATGCAATTTTCTTATTTGAAATTTTTTATAGATCAAATTATTTTTCCTATTTTGGTTAAAAAAAGATTTGAGTGTCAAAATTTACCACTATTCCTTGATCTGAAGTCTTGTTTACAAGGTTTATATTGAGTACAGCCCATCAAAAACCCTGGCACATCTATGGACCCAAAAAAAGCTGTATATTTTCAGTATGATATTGGCTATTTTACGCTTAAGGGTTTTGTTTTTAAGTTCTATCTAAATATCTAATATAAACAGAGATATCTTTTCTTTTTTAAATCTATGATTTTTTTCTATCTTTTTTAACATTGGATTTGATTGTATCCCAAATAAAATTTCTTTCAAAGTATTACCATTATTTTTATGGTTCGAGTTTTCTCGTAAGCGTTCGATTACACTTGACATGCTTCGGGTTTTTTATAAATGTTTGGTCACTTTTAACCTACTCTGGGCCTCCTACAAGTATTCGATCACACTCTGGGCCTCCTATAAGTATTCGATCACGCTTGACATGTTTCAGATCTATCTGTAAGCATCTGGTCACCCTTGACTTACTTTGTGCCTCCTCTCAAGCATCTGCATCTGGTTACTTTTGTCTTATTTCAGGCCTCCCAGTAAGTATTCAGTTACCCTTGACATCCTTTGGGTCTACCCTCAATTTTATTCTAGGTTATCTCACATGGCATCCGATCTATATCATAGCTATGATATCATATAATATTGTCTATTTTAGGTTAAACCTTCGTGATTTTACTTTTAAAATTTTTGCAAAAAATCTCATAGAGATATTTTCTTTTAAATTAAAAACACGATTGTTTTGAGTACTCTTCTACTGTCTTGCATCGCACTTGTTTGGAGAAGTTAGTCCATCAATACTGATTCCTCAACTTTATTGAAATGAATAACTGCCCGTCTCTAGCCAGTAGAAACAAATTGTAACACTGAAGTTGCTCTTGCTTCCTCCTGAGTCTAACTATGGTATTCAATTTATCCTTTACGATAAGCCACTATAGCACCTTTTACTTTTAATGTGGAAGAGAGACATAGTAGAAGAATCGATGTTAAATTGTCATACATAGCTTAATATCCTTGTATATTCTTTGTTAAAAGAGTTTTGAAAGTGGCACCTTGCCCTCCATCCACTTTCAAAACTTCCTTCTAAACTCGTATAAAGACTCACTTTAATAAATGAATAATTTGCAAAAGATAAAATTTGATCCATTGGAAAGAGAAGCCACCTTTTCTTCTGATTTATTAGGAAGATAATAATTAAAATTAGTTTTATTTAATAGATAAATCAAAAGCGTAGATATTAAAAAGTTAAAACTAAATCCAAATGCTAATAAGTGATAACACAGAAGACATGGTCAACGCTTAGATCCTCAGATTGCGTTCCGATCTGAGCGTGCAGCCATTTCATCTGCGAACGCCATTGGCCATCCGACGCGGCCATCGGGCGTTGCTTCATGTTGCTCTTTCGCCCTTCGCCCGCTTCCTTCGATCGATTTTCGCGAAGGAGCAAAGTCACTGTAACTCTTTCCTCCCATTCCGCCGCCGCCGCCGCGGGTTTAGTTGTTATATTTCGGCCATGATCTCCGCTTCCTCTTCCTCCTCGACCACCGACGCCCCGCGAAACTACAAATCCACCACCAGGCCGAACCAGGATAACGCCGCTGCCGCGCGCATCGGTCCTGCGCCGTCAGTTCTCTCCCCGACGCAGTCCTCCTCCTCCAGCGTCTCCTCCCACCGCCCCTCCTCCTCATCATCCGGCGGCGGCGGCGGCGGCGGCGGAGGAAGCGGCGGCGCCAGCCAGGCCTGCGCCGTCTGCAAGTTCCAGCGACGGAGATGCCGGCCCGAATGCCTCCTCGCGCCCTTCTTCCCGGCGAAGGACCCCGCCAAGTTCCAGAACGCCCACCGCCTGTTCGGCGTCAGCAACATCCAGAAGATCGTCCGCCCGCTCGACCCACGCCAGCGCGCCGTCGCCATGGAGACCATCATCTACGAGTCCGACATGCGCGCCGCCGACCCCGTATCCGGTTGCCTCGGCGTCGTCCACCAGCTCCAGTTCCAGATACACCATGACTACGCCGAGCTCGAGTCCGTCCTCAATAAGCTCAAAGCCTGCCGCGCCGCCGCCGCCGCCGCCGCCCAGCAACAGAGGCAGGTACCGGACGGCGTCATCGCCGATCACGACGAACTGAACGGCATCTTTGCCCCGTCGGCGATGATCCACCATCCACAGCAAGCCGATCACGATCAGTTCGGCAGTAATTACTTCTTCTACGACGACGACAAGGAACAGAGCGTGCTGGTTCCCAACTCCGACATCAACGGCGCCGCCAATTATAACGACGACGCCATTAATGAACACCAGAAATACTTGGCCCTGCAGCAGTTTCAGAACCATCAGGGCGTCGTCGAGGGTGACGCCATCGTCAATCAGGCTGCCCCTTCGATAGCCGACGACGCTAACGAATTTGCTCTGCTTGACGGCGGCGGAATGATCGGTTCTATCCGTAAGCGTTGCAGGTAATTAAAACTGATCCCTAATTCATTAATTGGTTCCCTTAACCCCCCTAATTAATTAATTAAAACTTGTTATCATAGTTAATTAGTTCATCCATCAAAACCTTAAACCCTAGGAAGAATGAAAGGAATTCAAGCCTGGGCTGTAGCGGAATAGGTATCTGTCATTCGATCCCCAGCTACTTCGATCCCCAAAACTAAGGTACATGTGTAGGGATTTTTGATGTACAATTGTGAAATATTATCTTGACCATTTGCACTTATAACTAGTAGCTATCCGTGATTTACCTCTTCCGTGTTGACTCTGGAACTGATTGGCGGGGGCGCTGGGGGCGAGCATATTCGTCTTTTTGCCACAATCATGAAATGTTAGAGTTGTCCACCATTAGTACTTTCTAATTTACCTTAATAGCTGATGAGAAACTTTCATAAAGTCAATTTGTC
>JBAMIE010193090.1:0-10378 GCA_037177295.1 Kaempferia parviflora | reverse complement strand
CTCCTTGTTTTCAGCGATCTCGAAGAAGAGCTCGATGCATTTTTTAACGAGATTCTTGCGGATAACCTTAAGGATTTTGTTCTGCTGCAACGTCTCTCTGGAGATGTTGAGTGGAAGGTCCTCGGAATCCACAATCCCCTTGATAAAGCTCAAGTACTCGGGAATCAGTTCCTCGCAGTTATCCATGATGAACACGCGGCGCACGTAGAGTTTAATGTTGTTAAGCTTCTTCCTCGTGTCGAAGAGATCAAAAGGAGCCCTTTTTGGCACGAAAAGGACGGCCTTGAATTCGAGCTGACCTTCCACAGAGAAGTGCTTCACAGCCAAATGCTCTTCCCAATCATTGGTGAGACTCTTGTAGAAAGCAGAATACTCTTCCTTTGTGATCTCTTCCGGCTTCCTCATCCAGATGGGCTTCTGCTTGTTGACCAAAGACCATTCGTGGGAAACCTCCTTGATCTTCTTCTTTTTCTTTTCTTTCTCTTCCTTTTCCTCGTCAACCTCCTCCACTTTGCCTTCCTCGGTGTCTTTTTTGTCGTCTTCGTCCTCATCGTCCGAGATTTCCTTCTCTGTGGTCTTCTCGGTCCATAGGGAGATGGGATAGCTGATGAACTCAGAATGCTTCTTGATCAAATCTTTGAGTCGGCGTTCCTCAAGATACTCCAACTGTAATAACACATTGAAAGGCTACCATGTTAGCATGCTACTAAAACCAGGAAACATACTAATAATGCATACAAGACATCGAACAAGAATATCAGTTGAAACCAATTAAGAAGCATATTTATAATGCAAAGAAAGAATATCATATAAGAACAGCATAGTACAAAAAAAAGCAATAAATTGATTTAAGTGCTAATCCAGTTACAAAGTTCACGCGAAACAAAAATGTACTCAGTAGAAGGTCAATGATATGTAAACTCAAGGCAGGGATAAAAAGGCAAATTGAAGCTAATGGTCAATTCTGGAAATAGGGAATCTGATTGCTATAATTGATAGCTCAAGCGAAACAAATGTACACAATAGAAGGTCAATGATACAATAACCAGCAAAGAACAAAAATAGTTGATGTCAATCTACAGATCTTCCTAGTTACATAAAATAAAACCATAATACCAAACACATTTCGTGTGCAGCTAACTTCGTAATTATCACTTAATTTCAGACAATGAAAACGCAAACCAAGGACAAGAAAGCAAGTTATTGCAAATAGTGAATTAGGGACAAAGGGAAATATACGACTATAAGTGATACAAAACCCACCAACTCTCAAAGTTGTTCAGAAGAATAGTAGATAGAATTCAATGCATTACATATTATAAAAAAAATTGTGTGTACTTCAATATCTAATATGCAAGTCAATTTAGTGGGTGTAAACGCCTACGATGTGAATTGTAAAACCCTAAAGTCTTGATATTTATAAATCAAATTCATGAGTTTCATGATTTCAAACTACTGAATACTCTCTCCCTATTTTATGAATACAATAATTAGTGTTTACCTGATCCTCTTTCAGAAAGAGAGTGATCTTTGTACCCCTTCCGAGGTTCTCCCCTGAGACATCCCGTGTAACAGTGAAGGAACCTCCGGCCTGCGACTCCCAAACGTACTGCTCATCGTCGTTGTGCTTGGTCGTCACCACGACTCGCTCAGAAACGAGATACGCAGAATAGAACCCCACACCGAACTGGCCAATCATGCTGACGTCAGCCCCAGCCGCAAGCGCCTCCATGAATTCCTTGGTGCCAGATCGTGCAATGGTACCGAGATTGTTGACCAGATCGGACTTTGTCATGCCGATACCGCTGTCAATGATAGACAAAGTGTTTGTGGCCTTGTCGGGGATGATATGGATGAAGAGCTCCGGCTGTGCGTCGAGCTTGCTCTTGTCAGTTAGGCTCTCAAACCGGATCTTGTCCAAGGCCTGTACAAGCCATTTTAAAGTTTAAATAAAAGAAAAAAAATACGTTTTCGCTCCAGTCGAGACAGCAGATAACGAGAACTCACATCGGAGGAGTTGCTGATGAGCTCCCGAAGGAAGATCTCCTTATTGGAGTAAAAAGTGTTGATGATGAGGCTGAGAAGCTGGTTGATCTCTGCCTGAAAGGCGAAAGTCTCCGTCTCGGCCGCCATGACTGACCTCAACGAGAAGAAAGCTCGAGAATTAGAGAAGAACGCTCGAGAATTAGAGAAGAACGAGATCAAATGACGCGACGGCGATAGCAAGGATGAGGAATTAGGGTTCAGACCAAAGGTGTAATATATAGAACAGGGGAAGCTACGAGAGGTTCTAGATTATTCCATAGATCCACGATAACGGTCAAACAGACCAATGGGGAGTTGTAGGATCCCGATCCGGATCCGATAAGAGTTCTAGATCTTTCTTCGGCCCCGGTTCATGGTAACCTAACACGTGATTGGCTACAAATAGTTTATCAGGTATCTATAATTTTGCAAAACACAAAATAAATTATTTATAATAATATTTTTAAAATATGCAAAATTCAATTTGATAGACGGCTAACTCGACCTCAACATCGGTTGAGATAAAATTAATTAGAATTTGAATCGGATATTTAAAATCTCAATATATTTATGTTTTTATCCGCTGACTTTTATTCACGTGCCTCAATTGGGTGTTCCCTGTTGCGTGGCCGTCACTTGATCCGACTCAAAATCATAGTCATCATCGCTGACGGTCAAGCACAATCACCCGCTCACAATGAACCGTATCCTCCGTTATATTTCTAACATGCGCCTCCATCTTCTGGAGTTTTCTTTTTCGGCCGCCGTCCGATGAGACGCTGACTTTTGGCACGCAAGACGCACGGGCGTTGCCTATAAGAATCGGTAATGTAACCGGCACCAAAATTACAGGCACAATTGCCCTAAACGCCTCGACGTTTTCCCCTTCCGCAAGATAGAGATCCCAGACGAGTAAATTGGACCCGCCCACCGGGAGTCACCGCATTCTCCGTAAGGTATCGCGTACATCGATTTCTACCGCAAGCTCCCAACTCTGCAGAGGTCGATCGTGTGGTTCGCGTCGGCGCCGCTGTCGGAGGTAAGATCGCCACGCCATAGTTTGAGGTTTCTGCGATCCAGTTGCCAATCGATGTTGCTTTGTACGATTTTTTTTGTTTGTATACTTGATTGAATTGTAGCAGTTTTCTTACCCTTTAGTTCCATAATTAAGTTATTCTTCTTCTACAACGTACTTTCAATATTTTTTTATCGAATTGTTGTAGTTGAGTGCTTTTATTTGTTTTGATTTACCTGATTATATTTATTCTTGGTCGAGTTTATTATATTTTATTTTTTATCCTAGTTTTCACCTTCTCGGCGACTGGAAACGAGGCGAACTTGTGGAAGTAGAGTTAAATTAGAACAAGTTTGCCTTGGAATAACCTCACTCGAATCGATAGATTTTGATGGATATGTTGGCTGCTAAGTAGAATTAGCGATTTAGAATAGGATCTTTGTTCTTAGCCCCAGTCTAGTTAAGACCTTTGTTCAGAATAGCAAAAATCGATCTCCTTTTTGTTGTTTTAGTTTGTTCTGTGGTTTCTTTGTGGCAGAGAGTAGTTCTGCATCTTCAGTTTACTCTCGTGCAAAATAAAGGGTCGATGTAGAATTGGATCACCAGTAATATAGTGTTGCATAGAATTCAAAAGGGCAAGATATATAGTTGGGAGAAACATCTTGAAGAGGAGGGCTAATTGGTATAATTTGGGAGTGGTTGTTTTTACATTGGGAATTGGTTTTCTTCATGCATCCTTAACTTTAATGTATGAAATTGATTCTTTTACATTTATACACATATAATAACCATAGGAACATGACTAAATATGTTTGCTATGTTTTTCATTTTACTTCTGTCACATGAGTGAAATGTCATTTCTATCCATTGCATTCACAAGTTCATCTGGAATCAGAGAATTGAGTATGGATTGAATTATATCTATAGCACATAACAAAGGCACTGGTTTTCTGAAATTGTAATGCGTTCACAACTTTTTTTTCTGTAGATCAGATTTATAATGATTATCAATAATATATAAATGCTTGGAAACATTTAATGACAACTATTGTCTACGTTATCTTCCTTTCATCAATTTGATTTCATAATCCAGTCCATAATAATCTGCTATTTGTTTTCCCTCTTCCTTAGTAGTGGCTTTGTTGGTTTATAGCGTAATGAACCATTAATTTTGCATTCTAACTATCTTTTCATTTTTGCAGATTGACAGGAAATAACTTATCATTGTCTGCTTATTTGCATCCACTTATATCTGTTCTAATCCAAATGGACAACCTGAATAATTGCAATGTTCTAGTTGTCTGGAGAGGCATGGAGTTGAGTGTGGATGTTAACTCAAACTCTAATGTGAAGGAGTTTGGTCAGAAGCTTCAGGAATTGACTCATGTCAAACCTGACACAATGCGATTTTTTGTTCCACAAACTAATAACAAAGGATCAAGGATGCTTAGTCCATTTTCTGATGCTCATTCCATGTTAAGCTTGCAGGAAGCTGCTATTCTTCAGGTAAGATATACATTCTTAATGCAACATAAATTGAAGTTGTTACCTAAGGAAATATGTTTGCAAGAAATTTGCTACCAAACTGAAGCCAATAATCTAGTTATTATTCTCAGAGAAAAAGTAAGCTTGTGCTTGACTTGTCTTTCTTTCCTATGTTCTTTGTAGGAAAATTCTCTATCATTCCCATTTGTTGGATTTTATGGGCCTGTATCTTCTTGTAACATTCCCTTGCAATAAGTAAGTAAATGAATAATTAGTTGAACTATCTTTATATATTTAGGGATGATTACAATTTGACATAAAAATGATTTAATTTCAACACGCTTTGAAAAATATTAGGTACATATTCATGTTGGTCAATTTAACACTAAAGTATGATTGTGAACGATTAGATAATATCTAATCTACTGATATGCAGATAGCAAAGTTCTCTAGTCTTTAGGTTGAATGCTTATTGTTTCTGGACCTTGTCTCTTTTTCCTCGCTGAACAAATACCTCATAAGTATGTTGTTCTTTTCTATGGTTCGTGATATTTAATTTGTTTGTCGTTGGAGATATCACGTTTAATTTGATTTCTTATTTTATTATTATTATTATTCAGGGAAAACCAATCCGGATGATGGGTGTTTTAAAAGATGAGATTGATGAGGTTTCTCAAAATAGTAAAAATGACCTAAGGATAGTTGGCTTTGATGAAGAAGAAAAACGATTGAAACAAAGAGCAACTTATAGGCCTCAATCTTCTCTAAAACTTCCTCAGGGAAACTACATTTTCTGTGAATTTCGGACACTCCAAATTCCAGGAATACAGGTATTCTTTTAAGCAAAGCAATATCTGGTGCACTTATTGTCTCCCTGCAAACATGTAAAACCTGAAAATTTAAGGACTACTTTCTTCTCTTTCTCACGTCCAACCAATTTTGTCTATGGTAGTTAACTCCACCACCTTCTGAGGCATTGAAAAGAATGCACATGCTTGCTTGTGATCGTGGGATTATTGCCATCATGAATAAGGTAATGACTCATTTCTCTGAAAATGATAGTTTTCTTTAACGACTTCTAGTCACATCTTATAAGATGCTTTTTCTTATTCTCTAAGCATCGATGGCGGGTGGGTATTATGACTGAAATGGCACCAGAAGGATATGTAGGAATAAGTCCAGAATGCATTCTTGGTTTTAACAAGGTAAGCATGCTTCTGTATGGTTTAATTGTTTTGCTAAATTCTTAAGCAAATCCAGAATGGTAACCTTTTTTTTTCAACTTTCTCGTTGTGCAGAATCACGGGGAAGAAATATCCCTTAGACTACGTACAGATGATCTCAAAGGATTTAGGAAATATGAAAGCATAAAAAAAACACTGCTACATGAACTTGTATGTTATTTTCTGTATCTTGAGTCTTTTGTTTGTGATCCTGTCATATTCATGTTACCCTGTAGGTGAGGTTTCTTATGGTTCTTCTTTCAAAATTCATTTCAGGCCCACATGGTGTACTCAGAACATGATTCAAATTTCTTTGCTCTAAACAAGCAGGTACATCATAAAACACATGAAAATTAAGTCATTTGTTGATGTTTATTTGATAATGATTTTGTTTGACCATAGTTGAATGAAGAAGCTGCTAATCTAGACTGGACAAAATCAACCAGCCACACATTGAGTGGTAGAATCTACACTGACAACTATGAAGAAGATGCTTATATCAATGCAAGTAGAGAGAGTATTGGCCAAAAACTCGGAGGAGCAATGAATTCATTTGCGTCTGTTCGTGCATCGTCTGTAGCAGCAGCCTACAACCGTCTTGTAAATGTTTCAGCCAAGGAGCCCCTTCTTGATGACAATAAGTTTGTGGGAAATCAAGTTAGTTTTGATTCTGAACCTGACCCAGATGATATGGCAACTTCATTCGGAAATGCTTCCATTCTTGAAATGGTGAAAGACACTAAGGCATCATCTTCTAAGTTGTACACGGTTGTGCATGATGAGCCTGATCACGATGATTCCTTAAATAATGAGAATGTGCTTGAGCCTGATCCAGATGATGCTCCCATTATCAATGTTCTGACTACTGAGAGCAAAGCTGTTCTTGTAGATATTGTAGCAACTGAGAATGAACATGATCCTGATAACAACCTATCTGTTGATGCTGTTAAAACTATCATGAGGCATGATACTGCCGGTATTGTGTCAAACAAGTTAGATACACAGCGGCAAAGAAATTTGGAATTTGGTCCTGACGAGTCGACGAGTAGCAGAATAATCCTGAATGGACACATAGAAGAATTAAATCTCACAAAACTTAATGGAGAGCCTGATCCGGATGAATCCACCAAAGATATGCTTTCAGAAGCCCAGGAGAGATTCCAACAAAGTACTGAAACTTCACCAGTTGCAGATGACTCGATGCAAGTTGATGATGCCTGTGGTTTAGACAATCAAGAGGTACAGAGAATTGAAGAACCTGCTGCTATTTTTTGTTCACGCCTCCAGAAGGTCATTGATATTCTAAAATCAGAGGCAACGCCTTCACAAGCCGCCACAGCTCTTCAGACGCTTTTCAAGATTATCAGGTATTCCTTCTTCAAAATTTTCATATTTTTCTACATCAACTTCGAGCTTTTACCTCCAGTTGGATTGATTTGTTTGGCCTTACTGCTCATAGGAATGTGATAGAACACCCAGGGGAGATCAAATTTAGAAGACTAAGAAAGGTATTCTAAAATAAAGCCCCGCTTCAATATTCATAGTTTATCCATTGTTCCTTACTATTTACCTTCTGATCCTTTAGGCCAATCCTCAGTTCCAAAGGAATGTGGCAAATTATAAAGGTCGGAACCTTTTAACTTTCTTTGATTTTTAATCTCTTATATCCATATTTTTTTAACCTTAAACTAATATTATATGCTAAAACAGCTGCAATGGAGGTTCTCGCATTGGTAGGTTTCTGTGAAGATGTGATTTCTGATGAAATTGGGATGGTGGAAACGTTTTTGGTGTTGAAAAGAAATGATCCCGGTTTATTGTGGCTTGCAAAATCTTCTCTGGAGCTGTCTATAGCTTAGTGCAGGTATCAACATCATATCGGTCATCAGTGTACATTATACATCCATGTATGTTGTAACTCCTCCTGCTTTATTTTTAGCCTCCAACTTTAATATATTTTAAAAAGTAAATTCTGAACATATAGATTTGTAATAAAGGTGATACCTTTTGTCTCAATCGTAGTATATCATGTGCGTCTCATTTCATTTGATCTGCGTACTTATTATATTCTTGTATTAGAATCTGACATGGTCAATTTGAGGTATTCTAAATTTTAATTGTATGTATATTTATAATTTTGATCCTTTAGACCTGCAAATTAATTGTGAGATTAGCAAAAGAAAAGTGACCTGCAAATTTTTGTAGTCAAGTCATTCGATTCCGATGATGAATAAAAGTTTCTTTTTATATAAATTCCAGGAAAAAAAAAAAGAACGAACTTAGTTGACTAAATGAAATTTTTGTTAAAGGCCCTAAAAGGCACTTGTTCTCATAATTGATTAACTTTTCATAAGCATCTCAGGCGAAATATTCTGAAGTATTTTTAAAAGTTTATAAAAAATATCTCATTTAAGAACTTTTGACAACAAGTAATGTTTATGAAAACAAAAATTTGTGGCTTTTGCCATAAAATAAAATACATGTCTCCGATAAAAACTAAACTAATTCCGAACAAAGTCAATAAGACCTGCTTATGAACAAAATTTTAGAACTTCTAACTAAAAACCATATTCTCCTTTTGACCGACGGCCAAGTTGCACCGCCGCCAGCCTTCCCTCCGCCTCTCTGCAACCTCCGATCATCCGCGCCTTCCTCTCCTCCTCCTTCCTCGCCTCTCCCCCTCCCTGATCCACCTCCCGGTCACCCCGCCGCCTCACGTACTCGCCCAGCCACTTCGCCTCAACATACTCCTTCCGCCGCCACGGCGGCAGCGGCATCCCGGCGCTCTTCATCGACTCCCTCATCGCTTCGCACATCACGCCCACCACGCGCCCCACGGTCACCTCCGTCCCGGCGAATGCCGACGGGATCCGCCGTAGGAAAGCGGCGTACGCGGCCGACGGCCGTGGGATCGCGAACTCGTAGGTGAAGTCTAACTCCAAGATGTAGCGGCGACGGCCGCCGAGGTGGATCACGTCGATGAAGTCGTGGCGGCCGGCCACGGTGACGACTCCGTCGGCGGATCGTTCCCACGCGGAGGAGCAGAGCCCTGCCAATTCCGACGCCAATTTAATTAGATCCAGATTTCTTTAAAATTGGTGAAAAGATTGACTCAATGTGAAACGATCGATCGATTCCAACGAAAAACTACAACGGAGGAAAATAAATAAATTAATTAATTAAAGCTTACCGGCATCAAATCCTCGGTCTCGGAGCCAGTCCACGACTCGCATCTTCAACTCGTCGCCTCTCTGCTCGAATCCCACCGCTGCCACGGCCCGCTCCGCCTCCGCTCTGATTCGACTGGCCACCGAGTCAGCCTCCGATTCCTCCAGCGCCGCTTCCAGTGCGCTCCAACCCGTGTCCTCCTCTTCCTCCTCCTCCTCTTCCTCTATCTCTTCCTCATCCTCCTCCCCGAAGTAGAACGAGTCGACCAGTTCCGCCAAACCGTAGGAGCCAAAAGACAGTTGCTCCGGGCTACGCCGTGCCGGCGCCGTCGCCGTCCAGTCAATCATCATCGCGCCAATCTCCTCCTCACTGTCTCTCTCTGTGTATTTTCAAATATCTACAAAATATATAAATAATATAAATTTGATCGCGAGATTACTAAATTACAAATAAAAAGTTGTGAGAGCGAGGCCACTCGTTGGTGCCTTTATAATCATGGGCATGCACCTCGTCGAAGGCTCGCTACCACTCGTGTGGTAACTGTAATCAAAACCGGTCCAGGCTCAGTGCATCCGATTGGGAGCGACCAGATTCAATGTATCATTAGACTTCTATGTATGTGGCCATAATCTCGGAGTAAGGAGTGTTCCATGAGTAACGTAATTGTATCGTGTTAACTAAATGTATTTTTAAGATATTTTTAGAGTAATAAAAATAACTTAAACATCTGTCAAATTATTTTTCATAAGTATAAATCATATGTTAATACCTCTAATTTGTTATTAAATAGTATATACATATATAGATGTCCATAAACTCCTAATGATCTATAAACTCTATTTTTTATCATAACTCATCATTTCTCATAACCTCTTAATTTATATAGATGGAATCTTCTGTCCCACTTCTCCGTGTCCCCGTGTCTCATTCATTAATTGATCGGATGGATCATATCAGATATGCATCCATGAGATCTGATGCGATTTGTCCGATCAATAAATAGGATTCGGGGACACTGAGAAAGTGGGACAAAGGATATCGTCTGTAATTTATATAGTTACATGGGAGTTTCAAGATGATTATATAGATGCATGGGAGTTTCCTTTTCATATGCAATTGCTTATACAACTTTTTCTTTTAATTCAGTTATAGGTAATATCGAAAAATGTATAGATATGTTTATATATTTTTCCATCACAATTATTCACATGCCAATGAGTTAAATTTATAGTTTCTTCATGCTTGTTAGCTATTGTTCAATTAATTATTAGTTAATTACTTATTTGCATAAGATGCAACGTTTCAAAAATATTTTACAGTTTATTTATTACAATGATTATATCATGTTTTATCATTTATTAATAAATATATATGATGCATTCTAATTATTATTAATGATTTAGTTTTCTTTGTATTAGATTCTCACTATGTTCAATTTTTCAAAATTAGAGTTTGTGGGTCT
>JBAMIE010193038.1:0-11814 GCA_037177295.1 Kaempferia parviflora | reverse complement strand
GATTAGTCACCTCTTGTGAGGTGGATACCAAGTAAATCCCTTGAGTTAGCATTGGTGAGTTCTTCGTTGTGTATTCCACTGCAAGTATTCGAAGACGAAGTAATTGGAGTCATTCAACCCTCCTCTAGCTCCGGAATCAGTTCCAACAGACTAGGTGTGATCGAGTACTTTCTTACCCTGGTTATGAGTAATAACCGGCCTGTGAATAAAAAAATCTTTCATATTAATCTTAGAATCAACAAAATCAAATATAACTATAAAAAGTTTATTACACAATATGATCAGAGATATTAAAGTATTAATCAAATTTAAAATTATATCAAATTAAATTAAACTTACTATCAAGATGATTTAATCTCAAGCTGTCAGCTGGAGTTGATTTTCACTAAGTGCAGAGTTGCTTAGTGCAAAGCAACTGAGCGAACAAAGCGGAGTGAGTGTGTAGAGCGAACGAGCAGCGTGCGGTTGGGTGAGCAAGCGTGCCGACTGGCCGATCAGGCAGAGTCGCCAATCGGCTGAGCTTTCGAGCGAATAAAAGCCTGCGATGGATGCAATTTCCTTGAAATAGATTCGCCCCACCTCCGATTGTACTTCTAAGTTTTCTTAGATCATCTATTTTTCAGGATACAATAGTTAACCATGATTCCCACCAAGTACTGGTGGTCATGGCAAACTGAGAGGTACCCGACTGCTATCACAGGCACTCCCCCAGTAAGAGATGCTGATAGAGAAGGAGGGAAAATGTAAGTGGTGAGCTTCTGCTTTCCTTTATTTATTTTTTTCTTTTCTTTGCTCAAGATCCAACCTCTTTATATTGGAATTTTCACCTTGTCTATGATAAAATGACTAAATTATGGTCATTTAATGTCACAAATAATGAGTTTGATATCATCATTAATGTCGAGATGTTAAAAAATCATCATTAATGGTTTAATGACGCCATTAATGTTAAGACATTACAAAATCAAGTTTAATGTCGCCGTTAATGTCAGACGTTACAGAATCACTATTAATTTCATATTAATACTTCCGTTACACTCTTGAGCATGTAGCAAAAATAGATTCAGGTGGTAAAATGTTAATTCATTCACTTGGGCAACTCTTACCTCAAACGGTCCGACATTCGACGCGTGTAGGTAGTGCTCGCACACCAGTCAATTTGGACCAGTGCAATCTGAGCCCTCACATTCACGTGTGAGAAAGAATCTCTCCCTATATATTTATTCACAACATTAGTATTATCATAATTTAAACAAACAAACAAAGAGATTTCTAATGTAAAACAGAAAACTAATACATAACAGAGTCTTTTCCTTTTAATGCCATTCACATGCATTTATAATAAAAGTTATTGTACGTATTATAAGTTTTAGTGCTAGCTCGTCGATCGATTAGAAAGACACACGGCAACGCACGCATGCACCACCAAAAGGAGATGAAAACGAGAGAAGAGAAGCAATTATCAATGACACGCAAATGATAATATTCGTAACGATCGAAAAGGAAATTGTTAAAGAAATAACGAACGAATTCATACGGGCTATAGCTAGAACATATGCCACCTGCTCATTCGACTTAATAATTCAAACATCCATGAGCATTAGCATTAGCATTAGTTGTGGTAGATGAAATCCGAAAACAGTCGAACCGGCCAGGATTTAATGTCAAGGGAGGGCATCTAGAAGAGCCGGTGCAGACCATTTGCATGTTTACACGCAAATCGACTATTTCTGGAAAGAAAGAAAGAAAGAACAGCAAGAAAGCGTTTCAAATTGTTTCGCGGAAGAACTCAAATGTTGACCTTCGCGGGACGCATTCAGAGCTAATACAGTAGTGGATTATTTGAAGAAAGAACGAAAAAAAAAGAAAGAAAGAAAACGTTCCCAATTGTTTCACTAAAGAACTCAAATTTTGACCGCCGCGGGACCCACCATTCAGAGCTACGACTTGACGGATTATTGACCCTTTCGGTGCGTCACACTGTACGTCACAGAAATGCCTATCCATTAATGTCAATAAATAAAACAAACAATTGTTAAGGTGTGTAATTACGTACGGATCCTGCCAGCCAATTAACTTATAGCTCGCATTCAACCGTGATCAGCTTCTAGATGCCGAGGAAATAATTTTAGAAATTTTCTAAATAAACTAGTCTCACTTTACAAATATTGGGGCACAAATACATTTGCAAGGGTACTTAAGTAATTTCGTTTTGGAAATTATTCAAAGTAAGTAGCAGCCTCCACTTTGTTTCTTTCTTTTTCGTCACGTGACAAGGAGCATCCTGTTCTATTTAAGCGCTCTTTCGCCTTCTTCGCTCCGAGACAGGTGGCTGTCGGACAGATTTTACTGCTGGTAGAGTCGTCTGCTCACTGTGTCGATCTG
This sequence comes from Kaempferia parviflora, assembly GCA_037177295.1. Lineage (NCBI taxonomy): Eukaryota > Viridiplantae > Streptophyta > Magnoliopsida > Zingiberales > Zingiberaceae > Kaempferia > Kaempferia parviflora. The sequence goes on along the minus strand of JBAMIE010193038.1, from coordinate 9,429 downwards.
GTTCCCCCTTCTCTCCGCCGATCCTGAATCTCGGCCGACGACGAGCTTTTCCGTTGTTCAAGTGCAAGAGATAGAGAGAGAGAGGGTCTTTTCCGTTGCTCACGGGCTTGAGATAGAGAGAGAGAGGGTGGAGAACCATGGAGGCGTCGGAGCTGCCCCGGATCGGGAGCATGAGGCGGAACGGGTCACTGTGGCGTGGTGACGAAGGCATCTTCTCCTCGTCGTCGAGGGAGGGGTTGGACGATGAGGAGGCGCTCAAGTGGGCGGCGCTCGAGAAGCTGCCCACCTACGACCGCGTCCGCCGCGGCATCCTCGCGCTTCAGGAGGGTAGCCGCCGCCTCGAGGAGATCGACGTCCAGAACCTCGGCTTCCACGAGCGGAAGGCCCTTCTCGAGAGACTTGTCCACGTCGCTGACGAGGATAACGAGCGATTTCTCATGAAGCTACGGGACCGCATCGATCGGTGAGAGCAAACGCAAACTCAGAATATCCTTCTTTTCTGGTCCCTTCCCTTGCAGTTCTAGATAACTGTTTCGGATTTCTGTTGCCGTGCTTCAATTAATGCCTTTTTGTTTCTATTCACGCAGAGTTGGAATTGATCTCCCTACCATTGAGGTGAGGTACGAGCACCTCAGCGTGGAAGCAGAGGCACATGTCGGCGGCAGAGGAATGCCTACTTTAATCAATGCTTCCCTTAACGTGCTCGAGGTAGAAATACAGTTAATTGCTCGAAGCTTTATGTAAAATCATTATAGAAGTTCACTAATCTTTCTCTTGCTTTTTGAATTACAAAAAGGGCTTCGCCAATTTCTTGCGTATTCTACCAAGTAACAAGACATCTTTGTCCATCCTTCATGATGTTAGTGGAATCGTCAAACCCCGCAGGTAGGTTTGGAGTTTTACTCGTTTATAACAGCTAATTTTGCGTTCCATATAATGATCCTCTCCGGTCTAAGCAAATACCCATTACTTCGACTTGTTCTTCAGGATGACTTTGCTTCTAGGTCCGCCAGGATCAGGAAAGACTACTCTTTTGTTAGCTTTGGCTGGGAAACTAGAATCTGATCTAAAGGTAATTTCTAAATTAATATCATCGCTATCCTTTGAGTGCCATAATCTGATTGTCGGAAGTGAAAACAACCACAGGCTAAAGGAAAAGTTACTTACAACGGCCATGAAATGAATGAGTTTGTCCCTGAGCGCACTGCAGCTTATATTAGCCAGCACGACCTTCATATCGGGGAGATGACTGTTCGGGAAACATTAGCTTTCTCAGCAAGGTGCCAAGGCGTCGGTAGTCGTTATGGCAAGCATCGTCCAATTCATTATAGAAACAATTGCTTTATTCTTGTTTCCGGAAAACTTTCCACTTATTCAGTTGAACTGCTTTATGGCTGAAAACAGAGATGTTAACCGAGTTAGCTAGGAGGGAGAAGGAAGCAAACATCAAGCCAGATCCTGACTTAGATATATTTATGAAGGTGGAATTCTACCACCAAGATGACTCAACCTTAAGTTTCGTGCATGATCATTTTGCCATTAATAAGTGGACGTGACACTTCGATTGGAGTTATGATTTATTTCCTGTGTTATGATTACTCTTTGCAGGCAGCTTCCGTGGAAGGACAAGAGTCCAATGTGATCACTGATTATATACTAAAGGTATTTTTATTATATCTTATATCATATGCTCAAGACGTTTGCAAAAACATTTGAGCCTTTAGTTTGTGGAAAATTGGCTCGGATATAAATAAAATTTCTCCTTTTGTTTCATGCAAACTGGCAGATCCTAGGGTTGGAAGTCTGTGCAGACACCATGGTAGGAGATGAAATGTTAAGAGGTATCTCTGGTGGACAAAGAAAACGTGTTACAACAGGTACAAAAATGAATACTTTGGCAGTTCCTCTAACATGATTCTGCATGCGACCTGCAATTTCATTCTCAGTCTGTTGGCTAACGTACGATTGGATTTTGGCTTGATTTAGGTGAAATGCTCGTTGGACCTGCAAGAGCTCTATTCATGGATGAAATATCAACTGGTTTGGATAGCTCAACAACTTTCCAGATAGTAAAGTCACTTAGGCAGTCCATTCACATTCTTGGTGGAACGGCTGTTATTTCCCTGTTGCAACCTGCGCCTGAGACTTATGACCTTTTCGACGACATAATCCTTCTCTCTGATGGTCAGGTCGTCTATCAAGGACCTCGTGAAAATGTGCTTGAGTTTTTTGAATCTATGGGTTTCAAATGTCCTGAGAGAAAGGGTGTTGCAGATTTCCTGCAAGAAGTAGGTTTTTGCAAAAAAAAAAAAAATGTGTTTGCATTTCAATTAACTTAGATTTCATGAGCATGAACATCAGGTTTTGATTTGGATTCACAGGTAACATCAAGGAAGGATCAACAACAGTACTGGGCGCGCCATGAGGATCCCTACAGATATGTGCCTGTCAGAGAATTTGCTGAATCTTTCCAGTCATTCCATGTTGGTCGAGCTATGGCAAATGAACTCTCCATTCCATTCGATAAGACCAAGGGCCATCCTGCTGCTCTTACAACAACAAAATATGGTGTTAGCAATAAGGAACTCTTAAACGCTAACATTGACAGAGAACTATTGCTAATGAAGAGGAACTCATTCTTCTATGTCTTCAAGGCTTGTCAAGTAAGTCTGCTGAACATTTATTAAATGGTTTTATGCTATAAACAGAAATTTATAGTTTTCTATTGTTCCTCTACAACTTACTCTCATGGCATTCATTGCAATGATAGTCTTCTTGCTCACAAATATGCACCCGAGATTATGTAGGCGATGGGGGTATATATATGGGTGCACTTTTCTTTGGAGTGGTCATGATCATGTTCAATGGGTTTACTGAAACTGCTATGGTTATTTTAAAGATTCCTGTTTTCTTCAAGCAAAGGGACCTCCTTTTCTTCCCTGCATGGTCATATGCAATTCCATCATGGATTCTTAAGATTCCAATTACATTTATTGAAGTTGCAGTGTGGGTTTTCACAACTTATTATGTCATAGGATTTGATCCAAATGTTGGAAGGTAAGGTTGTGGTATAAATGTCACAATCATTCTACCTTAATACTTGCAATTAAAGCATAACAATACTTGATTCGATAACAGGCTGTTTAAGCAGTACCTGCTACTACTAGTGGTCAATCAGATGGCATCTGGACTCTTTCGTTTAAATGGGGCGGTGGGTAGAAACATGATAGTTGCAAATACCTTTGGGTCTTTTGCTCTACTAATTTGCATTTTGCTAGGCGGCTTTATTATTTCACGAAGTAAGTCGCTATTACTTGCCTATACCATCTTTCTCTGCAAGTAGAATAGTATGATTGATCTACAAAACAAAACATTGATGTCTTATTTACCCTCATACTCATAATTTGATACAAAAACTCCTTTGCAGATGATGTGAAGAAATGGTGGATATGGGGTTATTGGATCTCACCTCTTATGTATGCACAAAATGCAATTTCAGTGAATGAATTTTTGGGTCACAGTTGGAGTCATGTAAGAGCATTTCTTTTATGGAATCGAGTACCTGGAAATTGTATATCATGGTAAAATTTAAGAGTTTTGGTCATTTTCCTTCGCAGATTTGGAACCAAACAGAGCCTCTAGGAGTAAATGTTTTGATTGCACGGGGAGTTTTCCCTGAAGCAAAATGGTATTGGATCGGTTTGGGGGCCTTGGTTGGTTACATATTTCTGTTCAATGCTCTTTTCACATTGGCTCTTACATATCTCAAACGTGAGTGCACTTTTTTTTAAAAAAAAACTTTTAACTTATTAGGAAATGCATCATCTAGAAGTTTTTGACTTCATGTCGGAAATTCAATTCTATTCAGCTCATATCTCTCCTTGCAGCATTTGGCAAATCTCATCCACCCATATCTGAGGAGACTTTAAAGGAAAAACATACCAATCTAACTGGTGAAGTGTTGGACCAATCATCTAGAGGGAAGAAATCTAGTCAACCCTCTTCATCCAGGGGTACATTATATTTGTGAAATATAAACTTATTTCTCATTTTGACAATTTTATTGACTGGAAACTTGATTTACAGCTGATGGAATTATTGGGAAAGATAGCACAAATGCATCTAGTGATATAAATAAGAAGGGCATGATCCTTCCCTTCAATCCACTTTCCATTACTTTTGACAACATACAATACTCTGTGGACATGCCGCAGGTAATAATATCCTTATGTACGATACAAATACATATACCTTATTTAGTGCATGTTGCATTTGTATCTTACCATTGTGCCTTGTACAGGAAATGAAAAGTCAAGGTGTGGAAGAAAATCGTTTGTTGCTCCTCAAGGGTATAAGTGGTTGTTTTAGGCCAGGAGTTCTTACAGCACTAATGGGTGTCAGTGGTGCTGGAAAGACAACATTGATGGATGTGTTGGCTGGGAGAAAAACAGGTGGCTACATAGAAGGAAACATCACCATCTCTGGTTACCCCAAGAAGCAGGAAACTTTTGCTCGTGTATCTGGATATTGTGAACAAAATGACATACACTCTCCGCAAGTGACCGTATATGAATCCCTTGTTTATTCTGCATGGCTTCGATTATCTGCCGATGTTGATTCTACAACAAGGAAGGTTTGTCAGATAACAAGGATGGTCCCAAGCTTACATTCATTAAGTTGAATCACCTAAAGATTGACCTTAAGCTATTTCTTGCAGATGTTTGTTGAAGAGGTTATGGAGCTTGTAGAGTTGACATCATTAAGAGATGCACTTGTTGGTTTGCCGGGAGTAAATGGGTTATCGACGGAACAGCGAAAGAGATTGACTATTGCTGTGGAACTTGTGGCCAACCCGTCTATCATATTCATGGATGAACCGACATCTGGGCTTGATGCAAGGGCCGCGGCTATTGTAATGAGAACTGTGAGGAACACTGTAGATACTGGACGAACTGTGGTGTGCACTATTCACCAGCCTAGTATCGACATATTTGAAGCTTTTGATGAGGTGAGAAAAAAATTAAGTCAGTTTGTAAGATTATGGTACGCAATATTGGCAAATCATTATGGCATTTGTTTATCTGTGTTGTGCTAGCTCTTCCTTATGAAACGAGGTGGAGAAGAGATTTATGTAGGTCAACTTGGTCGTCATTCTTGTCATTTGATTGACTACTTTGAGGTGAGACAACAAAAGAACTGAAGAATTTTATGTCCTTGTACGATTCTGTTGAGCTATATGATTGATTATGGTTATTTAACTATTTGTCTCAGGGAATCAATGGTGTCAGTAAGATAAAAGATGGATACAACCCAGCAACTTGGATGCTGGAAGTGACCGCTCAGGCACAAGAAGATCAACTAGGAGTTGATTTTAGTCAGATCTACAAGAATTCAGAACTTTATCAGTGAGTATCATCCTTGCCCCTCTTAGTCTTCAAGTCTTGTATATCAATCAGTACATCTCATAGAAGAGCATTGGTATTTCAGGAGAAACCAAAATTTGATAAAGGAACTAAGCACGCCACCTCCTGACTCGAGTGATCTTTACTTCCCAACCCAGTATTCTCAATCTTTTCTCGTGCAATGCATGGCATGCCTATGGAAACAACACTTATCATACTGGCGGAACCCTCCATACACTGCAGTGAGGTTCTACTTCACCATAATGATAGCCTTGTTGTTTGGAACTGTGTTTTGGGACCTTGGTACCAAAAGGTAAATATCCATCCTGAAATTCCTCAAGTGCCATAAATACTGTACTTATATTGTATGATCGAGACATTTCCAGAGTTATTAAGGAAACTTCAAATTGCAGGTCCACACAGCAAGATTTGTTCAATGCAATGGGCTCTATGTATGCTGCTGTTCTGTTTCTCGGGGTTCAGAACGCTTCCTCTGTTCAACCAGTTGTCGCTATTGAAAGAACGGTCTTTTACAGAGAACGAGCAGCTGGAATGTTCTCGGCCTTGCCTTATGCATTTGGACAAGTAATGGATCCCAAATGAACTTACTAAATTCTTGGCTAACTGAATAATGTTCTTTTAAAGCGCATCACAGTTCCCTAATTACTGTGGCGTTCCATTTTGCAGGTTGTAATTGAACTTCCATATGTCTTGGTCCAATCATTAGTATACGGTGTCATAGTCTATGCCATGATTGGGTTTGAATGGACCGCTGTTAAATTCTTCTGGTATATCTTCTTCATGTACTTCACGCTTCTCTACTTCACATTCTATGGAATGATGGCAGTGGGTTTGACTCCCAACTACAATATCGCGGCAATCGTCTCATCTGCATTCTATGGGATATGGAACCTTTTCTCTGGATTCATTGTCCCCCGACCTGTAAGTGAAAACGTCATTTGCTTGATCATATCTCTCCCCTCAATTGAAGAATATCCAAGTAATTATTGTTACCTTTTCTTCTACTACAGAGGATCCCAGTCTGGTGGAGATGGTACTACTGGGCATGCCCTGTGGCTTGGACCTTGTATGGATTGGTTGCTTCACAGTTCGGAGATGTAGAAGATACATTCGAACATTCTGATACTAAGGTGTCTGAATTTGTTAGGAGTTACTTTGGATTCAGACATAACTTCTTGGGCGTGGTAGCGGCTGTGGTGGTCATCTTTCCCGTGCTTTTTGCCTTCCTCTTTGCATTCTCGATAAAGACTATCAACTTCCAGCGAAGGTGAAAGTTGTTTTTGCTAAGGATCGCAGAAGTCCAGGAAGATAAAATAAAGAACTGCAGTGCAGATAATGCTTCTGCATTCTTGCTCGTGCAAACCAATGCCTGCGCATTCTCGTTATAATATTTGCTAATATAGATTATGGTCCCTTTTTCTTTTATGTTTGAGTTCGGTATGTTCTATATTAATTTCAATTTATTTTTTTTTATACTTGTCACCTTAAATATTTAATATGAGATACTACGAGTGTTGATACACCTGTGTTTGACACTTAATCCATGACAAATTACATTAGCAGGTCAATTGAGTGAAAATTTTCAAAATAATAAAGAAATGTACTAAAATTCATTTTGGTTTCATCAGTTTTTACGAGAGAGTAATATTGCTTTTATAATCACCGAAGCAGAACCAAATAAAAATTAAGCTGTTTTGTTCCCAATCCTGTTAGTTTCTTTGCAGCAGAATGTGTTTAAGACTTGGGCTGGCTCTATAGATGAAGAATGTGTTTCTTCGATGCTTTGAAGAAGGTATTTTCCATGCTCGGTGGAACTTAAGCATATTGCTCGGTGGAATCCGACCATATTGCATGGGAAATTCAGATCCCATTCAAGCCGGACTGACGATTAAGTATGAAATCCCTCTTTCTCCTGCCTCCGCGTAACCCTCCTGCTCTGATTATGTTGACCATTTATTTCGGACAGATCCCATCACTGTCCATGAAACCGATGGCTTTGTTGCTCTCTTTTGAATAATTCATTGTAACAGTCAGCAAACACTCCAAATATTTAGTCCCTGGCGACTAATTGGTTCCATTATGTCCTATCTAAATTAAAATAAAACAACAAACAAAAAGAAGAGGAAAATAATTACACCAAAATAAAAACTAAATAAGTCATTAATGTTGGATTTTATTATTATATTAGGTGAGATTATTTATAAGTTGAATTTGATTTTAATTATTGTACGTATTTAAAGTTTAAAATATTGATGGGGTTTTATTTGTTTATTGGACACTCTGAGATATAATATCATGATTTACTACTACTGTTTAGCATTTAATGTTTATAAATGTGATATATATTCTTTTTTTAAATCATAAAGTTTGGATCATAATTTTCTCTTGCAGTTTAGCATGAAGTATTTGTAGATATGATCTAACCTCTTTTGAGGTCACCTTAGGACCGATTGGGAATTGACATGTATTGATTACATTTCATATAATTTTCATATTATACATCCGCATCTTAATGTATGTAATTAATGACATTGATATTGTGATTATTGTTAGGGATGGTTACGATCATATACACTAGCTATGCCCTTTTTAATCTTATACTAATGAAGTTAATGGATCAAAAGTATTTATGGGGTATCTTGTACTTATAAAATTTAATATCAACTAAAATTTTATTTGTATTTCACATACAACTCACGTGTAGCCCAAGTGGAAGATTGTTGGATTTTATTTGGATTGCCTGATTCCAAATAAGCAAGACATTGTTTTCTAAATGCACTGAACACTTCAGATAAATCACCACACCGACGAGAAAACTGGATTAGGGCCAGCAATATAGTATGACTGAACATTTAATCCAATATCATTCCAAATTGCCCTGGGACCTTTGCCACATAAAGCGTGAACACACTGAGATCTTGACAAACTCGGATCAAAAGCCAGAAATGAGGAAACAAGACCAAGGCAATCTGTCAATGCCCCTAATATATCACATTACATACAATGGATGCCATTCATCTCGCATGCATTCGCATTGGCCCTGCATAAATTTTGAGAATAGTGACCAGCGGACAATCGAACGATTAGCACCCTGCATAATCTAGGGTTGCTCTGTATAATATTCTCCCGTGCCATAGCTAGTGCTTCAAGGAGGAGCAGCAACAACAGGGGGAACGATTGCAGGTGTAACCAGGACAGGCATGCTTCCAGTTAATGGCTGGAAGACAGCGGCTGTCTCCAAGCGCTCCCAGGTCCTCCTCCGATGCTCCTCCGCCATCTTTTGCTCCAGTTGCGCCTGTTCATAGTTCTTTTCACACGCTAAATATAGCTCTCCGTCCATCTCACATAACATCTTCTTCACATTTCTCGTCAAGTTCAAAACAGCTGGATTCCAGTGACTGCGAATGTTCCTTTCCAGAGCAGGCAAAATTAGCGGCATTATCGTTTGCCGATTTCTTGACGCCAGACTAATCACGTGGTCATTGTTCAGCAAGAACAAGGCCCTCTCTGCCACCTGGAAGCCATTTGTACCGTTGTTGTTAATAAAGTCCATGCGAAGAAGAAAAAAAAAAAAAAAGGAAACTTCAGGTAGATCCAAAAATAGCAAGAAAAACTTGACAACAAGGAAAATTTTGTTATCTTTGTTATCACCAAATATGCTCTAACAATGAACAAAAAAGAAGGATTTGCAACCTTAACATGATTCAGAAAGTAATAAACACATTCTATTCATTATTTATCATTTTCTGAGCGCTACAACGTAGATTATGAATTTTCAGCACATTTTACTCATAATTTAATTGTTAAACAAAAGAATTTAATGTGCGCATGGTAGCCAAATTTGAGGTGTTCTAAGATTGATGTATTTTTCTCCATCAAATGTTTTACAAACAAGATTTTTACAAATTCATCTAAGAAACATAGCCGTATTACGCTAAGCAGTAACTGATGGCATGTACAAATAATAGCACTCCAGTTGTCTATTTTATACTAAATAGCAAACACC
>JBAMIE010193030.1:0-11817 GCA_037177295.1 Kaempferia parviflora | reverse complement strand
TGAAAAGTTGTATGTTACATGAAGCTTAGCAATAAATTAGGCAACTAGTTACATAACCATGGATTGCAATTATTTATTTTTAAAACAAGTTTTTTTTTTTTTTTCCGTCTTCTTCAACAATTTGCACTATTTTTAAAACAAGTTGAGGTTTGGGCACATTCATATTTCTATCAATTTGAGTTAACTTGTTTAATTAGCTGAATATGATGGGTTTGAGAAGGTGTTATTTAGCTAAATGAGCTTGAGCATAGTAGTTACCAAGTAGGAACTTGATTTAAGTTGGTACTTGACTAAAACTCAAACTGGAATTCAGAAGCTCTCCCAGGCATGAACTCTTTTCAAGCTAGATTTTAGTTAAGCCTGTTGTCGGGCTTAAGTCTGATTACCTTGGTTCAGCATTATACAGATTGTTTTTTTTTTTTTTTTTTCCTTTATCACTCTTTTTAATATTTATAAACGTTTAATATATTCACATGGGTCTAGGAACTTGCAGGGCTAGTCAAGCAGTCGACTTGTTCCCAACTATCTGTCATGGTTCGAGATGCGGTGCCAGACGATTATTGGGGAGTGGCAGATACTCATTGTAGTTGTTTCTTTCCAAATTGTAGGTTCCCGATCAATCTTCTTCTCAGGATCAACCGCTGTGTAAGGTTGCTTTCTGGGTTCCCAGTTCCGCAAGGCAGTATGTGGACGTGTCTTGTTGCTGTTACTGGTAGTCCAGTGAACAATAGCTCATTTATTAGGAAGGATGATCTTGAACTAGAAGACATCGACAGCATTAAGAAAGGATGTGTAGCTGGAATTCTTACAGTTGATACAATGGCTGACTTCCTTCCTAGGAAAGGTCCACTTCTACAAAGAAGGTAATTTTGGATTCTAATCATCAATTATCTGCATATACCCTCATTGAACTTTCCAATCAGATTCACTACAGTTTTATTATATACTCGTCTTGCATTATACATGGATTTGTGTGTTATATACCTTCCCAACAAGTCGGCCAAACCACAATGTAAAATGTATAAGTTCATTAGCAACATATTTAATCTGAATAAATTCAGGATATTTTAATGATATAGTAGTCTTGCTTTACAGACAGATCTGTGCTTTAGTGTGTCATGACGCAGCTCAATAAGATGTTCAAACCAAAATAACATGGTGTGAACTGCTTAATTTATAAATAGTCTTGCATCACGTATGGATTTGTGTTTGACCGTTGCATAAGATGATTGAACCAGTACCTATAATTTAGAATGCTCAAGTTCATTGACAATACATTGATTCCAATATCCCTGAACATCACCGCAAGACCATAATTGCATCACATAGTTTTTACTTGAAATGATGTTAACTGTTGAGAGTGTGTTTGTATTGAATTTGAAGCTAATCTTGCATTACTCTTAATCCATATTGATACCCTCCCTGTTGGAGGATACTGAGCATGCTTCCTTCGTTCTTCATAGAACAAGAATAGCATACATATCAAATGTTGCGGTTAGGAAGGCTCACAGGCGAAAGGGGATTGCCAAGATGCTCATGGCCAACGCAGAGGCCCGAGCCTGGAGTTGGGGATGTCGTTCTGTGGCATTGCATTGCGACGTAAACAATTTGGCTGCTATGAGATTATATAAGGAGCAGGGCTACAAGTGCATACAGGCGCCAGAAAATGCAAAATGGCCCAAACCAAGGAGCAAACCAGGTACCCAGTTTAACTTTATGATGAAAATTATAAACCCTAATGCAACCCCTTGATTAGGTTTTGCATCTACTGCTCCAACTTAATCATATCTATGATATATATACCATCAAACTGCTAAAGGGCTCCACGCGATTGTCGTTGCTGCTTTAGTTCGTAACAAAACCAACAAAATGTTGTACAATTGTTTCCTAATCTTCACCTAATTAATTTTAGTTTACTTAAAATTGAATTCCCTACTATGACAGAGAGAGAGTGAGAGAGGAACAAAGACATGGAAGAATTTGTATAAATTTCATAAAACACTTGTGTGGATAATTCTTATACAACAAATTATAGTTGTAATTCATTAAATCCCATCAAAATTCTTTGTTTGTGCTTTTGGATTTCCTGGTGAATATTTGATGTCCATTTGTGATTTACAAATGCAGATTGATTCACTTCATCATCCAACCATTGACATAGCTATTCAGGTTAACTATATGCTTCTTATCCCTCTTTGAGCAAATTCTTTCTATGTCAATATGATATCCGAATTAGTTAATTTTGTTTGTTATCATAAAAATATATATTTGAATCTCTGTTAGATGATATCATTATAGGAGAGTTAGAATTGTTCATCACTAGCTTAAGTTCATAAAATTATGTGTTATATGTATATCTTTAAAGCCTGTTAGATAATATCATTATAGTTTCATTTCATTCGTTGCCGGGATACCTTGGACCGACTAGCACAATCAACACTCTAAATTTGGTTGCCCCCACCTCACAATCACTTGTCGAATGTCCCTAATCCTTCGACATCAACATTATTGCATCAAAGATGATTTTTTTTTTTTTCATTATTGTATTTTATATATTGTATAGATGGTACAAGTTGTCATGTAGATAGTTGAAACAAAATGACAAGGAGTAACCTTCTTAGTTATGTTGAAGTAAGGGGAAAGGAAAGATGGTTGATGGCCCATTCCATTTATTAGAGGCAAGCCCCTAGTTCAACATGCTCTTAGAAAATTTGCGAAAAATTTCTCATTCAACCACCAAATTGTTACGACGTACACTTAGGTTACTAGTATGCAAGGGTTGCACCGAAGATATTCGAATAAGAGTCATAGTATTTTTTTTAGTTATGTTTTTATTCTAAAATTACCTATATAAACTACAAATCTACAAACAAATAAAGTTTAAAATACCTTTAATCCAACATTTTTATGAAGTGAATCGATTTGTAGAATGTTTAAATATATTTTTAACTTTTGGAGTAATTTATATCAGGAACTAGAACATTAAACACCAACAACAACACCTCCATTATTAATTCCTCTCTTCTTTCCCATTGTGATCTTGTGTCGGCCACCGACAGCTTTCACTTGGTAGAACTCAATTCTTTAATTATATTAATTTTTTTTAAAAAAAAAAGTCAGATTGGATCTTAGATTCTCTTTGGGTATTTATTTATTTATTTAATGTTCTCGGATTCCCCCCTAGGAGTTTTAAAATTAGCTAACTAGCCTTCATAGTTTCAAAATCATTAACATTGTGTGGGCATTTTATAACATGAAGGAAACTTTGAGAAGCGAAATGAAAATGTGTTGTTTTTTTGAAATTTTATTCTTGTTTGTTGTGATATTAAATTTAAAGTCAGAATTTTGAATGTGGTGCACAACAAAATGGTTGGTGGATCGATCAAGAAATGATTGAAGACAGCTCTCCATGTTTGATGTGTGGAATGCCACCCCGTGCGACTTACCGTCGGTAGCAAGGAGACCTTTTTGTTCGAGAAGAATGGAAAAATTTTATGACTTTTTTTTTTGTTTTAAGGAATAAAAATTTTAGTAAAATGGAGCGCAAATGACCTTTATCATAATGCTAATAGTGAATCGAAACCACCGGCGATGTAGTAGTTCCTTCAAGATAAGAGGTCTTAGTAAGGTCAAGGCAAGGTTGAGGGACAACATCTTATTGAAGGATAGCAATGTTGAGATTGTGCTAAGGTCCAAAACTATAAGAGGTGGACTATAGTAATTAGGTTTTTTTTTTGTCATTACTTCTTCTTTTCCACTATTTATGCAGTATTTTCTTGCATCTTGCAGTAGTTTATTTCCGCGACTCAAATTGTGATCTCATTGTAGCATATGAAAGCAATTTTATTGTTGCACTAAGACTCTCCTTCTTATGTGAGTATATTTAATTAAAAAAAATCAAAGTTTATTGTTCCATTATGAATAAAAAGATGTTAAAACAACAACAATAATAGTAATAATAGAAGGAAATGAGTTGTTTGATTTGGTAGAATGAAAAGATTAAAGGAATTAATGATCCACCAAACAAAGTGATTAAGGCTTGATGCATATGCATTGTCATGTCATGTGGTCACGTGACCAAGTCGCATTATCCATCATTTCATTGTGCCCCGTCCACCCTCCTTCATCACATGGCAGACATCATCATCCATGTGGACTTGCACATGACATGCTCATCCATCTAAACCCCATCGGTAAATAAATAATTAATTAATAATTGTCAGGAGCCAGCTAACAATACGTAAACGAGATGAACGTTCGATTCGATTAGGAAATCTGATCGAATTGACTTTTTGTTCAGAAGTCAAATCGTTGCCTACAACTGCTCTCCAACTAATTAAATTTTACTGGAATTTCTAAAAATGAAGCACAAATACCACCGTACAAATTTAATCGATTTAATCCATTATTATTATTATTATTATTATTATTATTATTATTATTATTATAAAAAATTTGACAACACATCGTATTGCACGGCTCAACTATTTATTAGCTGGATTACACCTGAAATTTCCACCGTACATTTTTTACAAATATAAAATTATTGGCGTCAGTATTGGTGTATTACCTTTGTTTGGATGGGCTGAGTGCAGGTTAATAGGAATTTTTCTTTCCCTTACTTACACGCTGTAAGGTGATGTGGCAGTACGCCACGTAAAATAATAAAGGAGGTAGAATGATGTACCAACTGGTTTCCCAGTTTTGACGTCCAATCAAGCAGCAGGTACAAAGATCGGCTAGGATATATAGGTTGTTCGGGAAAGGTGAGATCGCTTGGGAGATGCACGAAGTAATAAAGGAGGTCCGATGAGACCTGATAATGAACAGTTGCATATAAAGATTCTTTTAAAAGGTTACATTAATGACATGAGAATTAACAAGAGTCTCTTAGTAATCAATAAATCAATAACTAATTTATTAATTGTCTCATACTTTAATTTCCTCATAATCCTCCTAAATATGCCTATTAATTGAAAAAGAAGTGAGATTAGAATTGTGTGTAATAAATTTTCTTTATATGGAAAGATGAAGGTGTATAAAAGGAAAGCAATGAAATAAAAATGATCATCTCTGATCAAGATCAAAGGGTAAACTTTATTCTTCTGTCTCCTTTCTTTCCATAACTCGTTCTTTTCCAAACAAGGGTAAAAATTTTCTTTCCCCTTTTTAACCCTCTATTGTATTCTCTCACCTCCTCTAAACAGATGATTATGTTAACATGGGGTGTTCTAATATCTAAATAATATTACATATTGTAGCAAGATGATTATACTTATCTAGATATTTCTTACATTCATTCATTCATGTCGTAAAAGGTGATTCGTTCGTCTTTAGTATCCCCGTTAACTCGTCCCTAGACTAACACAGACAAGATAAATTACGGATAGCTATTGTACATTCATTCATTAATAAAAGAGGTAAATTATAGAATTACATTATAAACGTCAAATTGATTAGGGATAGAATTTTTTTTTTCCATGGCACTTAAATAATATTACAATCTATATTAATGAACCGATTTTATAAAAATAATTTAAAATATAAATAATAAAGATGAATGAGTAAAATTTATAAATAATGAGTATTATTAAATGGTGACCTATATCTTAAAATCAATACCCAGAAAGATTCAAATAGAAGGATAAAAGCTCTCCCGAATAATTTTTAATTTGAATCAATTTAAAATTTAGATACAATTAATATTCAGTCGACGTATAATTAAATCATGTGATATTATTTTAATTTAAAAAAAAACAATGCAATTGATGGATATTTTATCTCTCGTTGCCACACAAGAGATAAAATAATAATAGTTTGATATTTAAAAAAATATTTTAAAATGATATTTACTTTTTGGAGGTGAGATGTGTTTCTCGGTAATTGATGCATACGTATCCGGAGTAATGGAACGCCGCCACGTCAGCGGCGCCGACTCTCAACCTCGGTCTTCGTCCCCGACACCGAGCAGCTTATTAATTCCCTCCCCTGTTTCACCTCTGCTCAGCTTTGATCGATCAGATGAGCGATTTCTTCTACGAGATCGACGACCTGCTCGATTTCCTCAACGAGGGGGACGAGCAGAATGCGTTAGTAATGGTGAAGAAGCCCTGCAATGAAACAGGGGCTTTCCTTCTCCCTCCCCTAATTCCGCCTCTTCCTCCGGCCGCCTCTCCAGGCAGCGGCGGAGACGACTACCTTGAGTGCTCTAGTAACCAAAAACAAGTACGCTTCTTAGTTCTTCCATTCTATGTGCCATTTGAGTTGCTAATTGTGGACTTACCTTTTATAGTTTCATGAGAAATTGGATTACTCGGCGCCGGCGTTCCTCGACGAATGCGATTCCTTTCTGGTCGACGTTCCGCCCCCGAGCGCCACCAGCGGCGTCGCCAAGATCGATGCTTTCGTCCGAGACTCGAGTCCGATCTCCGTCCTCGAACCGGCTGCCAATTCCAGCGGGGACTCGTCTTCTTCGTCGTCGTCTCAATCTTCGACTTCGGCTTCGCACTCCTGCGGCAGGCCGTTCCCCGCCCGCGCGCGCAGCAAGCGCCGCCGCGGCCGCCCCGCCGCCTTCTACCTCCCTTCTCCCCCCTCGCATCCCATAAACGAGAGCTTCGGCGCGTCCGAGTCCTTCCCTGTTCCGAAGAAGAAGCTAAAGATCATAATAAAGAGCTCGGCGGCCACCGCGGCGGCCGGGACAGAGGAGGAATTGGGTTCGCCGGGGTTGAGGAAATGCACGCACTGCGGGATACAGAAGACGCCGCAGTGGCGAGCTGGGCCGACGGGGCCGAAGACGCTCTGCAACGCCTGCGGCGTCCGCTACAAGACCGGGCGGCTGTTCCCGGAATACCGACCGGCGGCCAGCCCCACCTTCGTGCCTGACCTCCACTCCAACTCCCACAAGAAAGTGGTGGAGATGCGGATGAAGGCTTCCTCCACAGCTGTCGGCGCCGGCCACGACGATGGCTGCGACCTCCTCCAGCAAATTCGCCGCCCGCATTGACGCTATCATTAGTATTAAGTAACTTTTGTTTTTTTTTGGAGTAAGCAATTTGTGTGTTATCAATTATCATTTTATTATTAATATTATTTTCATTTTCATTAAGTTTATATGTAATTAGGAGTTAGGGCATAGGAGTTATTTAATTAAGTAGGCAATGTTTTTTTTTAAACTAATTATGAAGACAAACTTCTTTTGATTCATCTATCGAATAAATTTTGAAATTATAAATATATAATAAATATCCTTATGGAGATGATGATCTACAAGATAAAAATCTTGAAATGAAACAAAGAACTACCATCCTAAGATTTGTTGTTGGCTTTAACTAAACACCTTATGGATTATCAATATCCCTGATATTGTTAGCTTAGAAACAGAAGTAATGGTTTCACCTAATGGTGACATCATACTTTAAATAGTGATCTTCTTAATCCAAGTTAAAAAAAAAAAAAGAAAAGAAAAGTCATTCATCGCAATATTTTAAGAACGTACTCATGAACAGTTGAAAGATAAAATAAAAAGACACGAAATTAGATTATTGCTAAAATAAAGCTGCAGAATCCAAAATTGTCAGAGCACCCAAAAAAACAGTACTACAAAGGGGTTTAGATAAAGTGATAATGAATTCTAGAACACTCGCTGAACTAGTAAAAGGGTTTGGGACTCTTTCTACCTTGAAGCATTTGGATTATAAATGACAAAACCTCACAACTAACAATTTGTAACAGTCTATTTTATGAGTTTGTCTTCAATGGCCTCCTGATGGATAGGTCGATATGAACGTACGCGATATACGCAACAAAGAATAAGAAAACAGAAGATACCAACATCAAGGGCTCCGCAAGCATGAAGATTGGGTTGAAATCATAATAGACCTGTTGCGCAAAGATAGTTCAAATAAGTATCATCTTTTTTCAGTTTCAGCATGTCGAATAGTTGCTTTGTTAAATTTAAATGTAACCCAATGCGTATGTAATCTAGCACTAAGTTGAAAATGAGGAGAATTACTTGGAAAGGGGAGTTATGCTCTGGTACAACATTTCTCTTCTGGAGCACCAATGTTGTCCTCCCAACAACATCGAGATATGAATAAGTCATCTGCACAATAACAAAACAATTAGACATTACTCTAATCTGGCATAACAGGCAAGAAACATTTAGCAAAGAACTTTTACGATCTTCACTCCAAATAACTAGAGAGATTTGTGCACCATGCTCTATCATGTGGAAATGGTGTGGACTGTGGCCAAAACGAACTATGCCATGGTAGAGGTGTAGTATGATTTTCCTTTTGACTTATGAAAGCCAGTTCGGATACCATGCCGTCGAGAATAATTTTTTGCTATCATAGGTATACCAAAATGATAGCATACTGTTTCATCTTTGCTCAATATCATTCAACATAGTTGGCAAAATATGTTGATTTGCAAATTGAGTTACCATATCAATTATTGTAGGCAAAATTGGACACCAAAGATTCAAGCAGCCAATAGGGATTGTTGAGACACAGTCTGTTCATTGTTGTGGCACTAACCATGGTAGTCACTTCAACAAAATTGACTGATTCTTTTAAGATGGGAGTGAATTTAAAGGAACATTTCAGTCAGAAATAACTGATCACAACTACAATGATTAGAAATTTGTTAGAAGAAATAAGTTTACCTCTTAAAAATAATGATAACGTAATAGTAGTTCAAGAAGTTGCAGATTTGGCAAAATTACGAATTGCAAGAATGTTTTTACAAGTAGATATTGAATCTATAATCATGTTAACTAAAAAAAGAATGTTTCACCTATTCACAAGTTATGTCATGTTAATATCTGCTTTCATTCCATCCTGAATACCTAGAACTTAAACTGAACATATTAGGTGCATTATATCACATCAGAATCAAATGGGCAGGAATCTCCACGCATAAAGAAAAGGAAAAAAATATACTTATCACATGAAAAAGACTTGGAAAATATGGCATTACTATTTATTAAGTAAATCACTAATTTTGAGTATAAACATTTACCTCAAGATGTTGATTCACTGGAAAGGGAACTGCAGCTGTAGGATTTCTTGATCCCTCAGGAAGAATAACCTGAAGCAGAAGACAAGTTTCTTTAACAAAAATTCACCAAATCAAGCTGTCTTCTTTATAAGTTTCATAATTGCAAAAGTACAATGCTCAAATATACTGTTCCTGTAAACAAATATGATATAACAGTAAAACCCGATCAAGTACTTCAGCTACAAAACAATCAAGTACCTTGAATCTTAAACATTAGATACTATGTATTTTGCTTCTCAAACATGCATAAAACACCTGTATCAATACCAAGTATGACTATAACATACTGGTTTTCCTCATATGCATATATTATATAGGTAAAATACGTATCTGAATTAGGAAGTAATAAAAATGATATGCATTTCTAAGTTGCATTTTAGATAAGTATTCAAATTTAAGAATCATTTTTTCCTATTGTTGTAATTAGTTAGTTTCTAAGTTGTCCAATTCCAACAATTTTATAAATTCACAAACTCATCAGATTCATGCCAAGGATTAAGTAATGACACATGCATAGGTAATTGTACAGGAGAACATAATACGCCTATATGAACCCCTAGTATTAGGTTTTGCTTTATGAGGGTTTAAGTTGTATCCCTGTATCTTAGGTTAGTGAGTGGTGATCACTGGCAGAGTAGTGAAAATTAGTTGGGTAGTAATAGTCATTGAATTATAGTAACAGTGATAAGAAATCATGGGAGCATTGGGATACAGTTTGTGCAGGAACGGTAAGACAGGACATCCTGTTAGAGGTGGCAATTATTTTGCTTATTTATCCTTTTCCGCCCATGACGAACCTAGTCCCAAGCCCGGATAAAGGAGGAGGGTTGTGTTAGGTTGCCGGCTAGCGTTAAAACTAAGGCAAATGTTCAATGAATAGATCCATTAAACTATTGTGCTAATGTCAAATTGTTCTCCGGAAGGAAGGCGTTGCAGGGTCTATCAAGAACTCAGGTGTAGTGCTAAATATGCAAGAGTTCACGTTGCAGAGTTCGAATGTAATGTATCGGCAAGTACCGCTACATCTCCATGAGAACTTGGGTGTCGTGTTAAATAGGAAAGAGTTCTCCCACCATAAGTTGAATAAGAACAAATATTAAAGGAAAACTAATAGTCTAAGATTTTGAACATGCACCATAGGAGCCCTCACTAGTAAATCAATGGAGGTAGTAGATGCAATGATTAGGAGAAGAATTAGTATCTTGTGTGTACAAGAGACAAAATGGCTAGGCGAGAAGGCAAAAATGATAGATAACTTGAGTTTTAAGTTATATAATACAAGAAAGAGTAAAACAAGAAATGGAGTTAGTTTTTTTTTTTTTTTTGTAGATAGTTCTTTAAAAGATAAAGTTATAAAAGTAGTTAGACAAGACGATAGAATTATAGCTCTCAAGATAGTAGCGACAAAAAAAAAACTATGAACGTAATTAGTATATATGCAAAATCAAGGTTTTGGGACGACCTAGATGAAATATTATAAACATTCTGCTAAACAAATGATTTTAATAGGAGACGATCTAAATGAACATGTCGGAGTGAAAAATAAGTAATATGAGAGTGTACATGAGGGTTATAGATTTGGAACGAGAATATATTAGATTTTGCAATAACAAATGTCTTTATATTAGCTAATACATACACTTGGTGACATTCAAAAGTGGGAATAATAAATCGCAAATTGACTTTCTTATGGTTAGGACTTAGGAAGTGGGATAGAAAGATTTGTAAAGATTGTAAGGTGAGGATAAATACGGGTCAAGAACGTAAACATGTTGATTTCTCTTTCCCATGATTCTTATTCAAATTTCCGGGCTTTAGTTGCTTCTTTTTCTGAACTCAATAAGAGTATATTATACAGATGTCCCAAACTTAAACAAATATTATAGTCAATGGGGACCTCACTTATTATTATAGTCTTAAGTGCATCCACGTCTAAATCCCTCAGCAACGGTCATGAATGATAATGGTATTTCGCATTCGCTTTAAAGTTAGGGCAACGGTTAATAGGTAAGGATTAGCTCGACCAATAGGCTGTGTAATATTTTTTTTGTTAGGGATAATTCTTCCCAGGGGTAGATTCTTGAGTAGTTTTGAATCAAAGGAGTATAAATTGCTACACAATTTACGACTATCCTTGGCCACCCAACATAGATTAGTAGGGTTGAATATACGCCTCAAGTATAGTATCAATAAAAGAAAAATATATACGACTTCTAGAATTAAGTGGTGGAAGTTAAAGATGAAAAACAAAACATATTTAAGGAGAAGGTAATAGTACAAGTATTATGTGAAATATATGGTGACTCTAATATGACATGGGATAAAATAGTATCAAAGTTGCAAATAGTAGCTAAGAGTATAATCGGTGAGTCAAAGGGACATGCACCACCAACTAAAGAATCTTGGTGGCGGAATGAGAAAGTACAAGAGAAAATAAAGGAAAAACGAATCACTTATAAGGAATTATCTATTTGTAAGAATAAGGGAAACTTAAAAAAATATACAATAACTAAGAAAGAGACTACGAAAGTAGTGAATGCAACAAAGAATGAAACTTTTGAACGGTTATATCGAAAATTGGGTACAAAAGAAAGGAATAGAGACATTTATATTTTTTTATATTGAAAATTGGATATAAAACATTTATACTCAATTAGGCTACGTTTGGGTTAGATGTAAAGTAATCAGGCTTGTAATGTAATCAACTTTGTAATGTAATGTAATTCATATTACATTACTACGTTTGGAAATGTGTTG
>JBAMIE010192991.1:0-11824 GCA_037177295.1 Kaempferia parviflora | reverse complement strand
CTTCACGTGGCATCACATCGCTCATGTCTCCGCGTGCCGCTGACACCCACCAACCGTCAAGCATCTCTCTATCTCTCTCTCTCTCTCTCTCACACACACACACACACACACACACACACACATTTAGATTTCACTCTTGATTCTTTACTTTGCTTATGTCAAAAATTTATGCTTATATTACACTTTTAGAGTTGTCTAAGCAATTAAAGTTTTTTTTAATGATTTTTCTTATATCATGATCTTGTAATTATATTGGTGCTTATTAGAGTGTATAAATCTTGTTCAGCAAGTACCAAAAAAATTGGCACAACCATTGAGAGTTCCATATCATGCTAATTCCCATAGACCCCCTTTGGGCATGACAAAGAACACAACATCAATCCAAAATATTATATAAAATAGCTCTAAAATTGGTCTCAACTCTCAAGAAGTGAAGTACACGTGGAATCTCATCTTATGTTCCTATCACCAAACAAGATTTCATGTTTTTCATTGGAGTCTAAACTGCATTTGTTTTGTCAAACTGAAGAAGTTTATAATTTTTAGGAGTAAGGAATTTCTCTCGAGTTTCCAATTCCAAGATAAATAAAAGTATTATTTGCCAAATAGGATATATGTTTGTCCATCGAACCAATGACTACATGTGGAGCATCAAAAAGAATATTTTTAGGAATAGACATGGAGGCCACACAATTTCAGAGGAAAGAAGGATTTTGATCAAAACATTTTCTCAAAGACCATGAATTTTGGGTCTTTAAACTTTCTATAAGTCAATTCACCTAGTGGGATAAAGCTTGGTTGTTGTTGTCATCGTCTTTCAACTTTCTATATAGTAAACAACATTAATTTTCTCTAGTGTCCTAAGTTTATGGTTCTCAGAACATCAACCAAACGTAATATGATTTCTTTTGGAAGAGTCAAGCCCATAAATTGAACAATAGAATTAGTTTCATAAGTATGTCTATAGAAACAGCTAGTGTGGAATAATATTAGCATGCAACATACAAGAATTTGATAATATCGTGCGTATGGAGTTCAATTGGGGATGCACTGCATAGAGCTAAATGGTGGGATAAGTTTCATCTAACCAACCCCAAATTGTCAGACAAACAACTACATGATGATGATGATGATGATGATGATGATGATGAAGAAACACAGGAAATTCGATAATTATCATACTCACGAAGCGTACAAGTGTAAGGAAAAATGAGATACAGAAATATCCTAAATGTAAATGTTTGCAGATACAAAATGAACTTACGTTAGTTCTTCACCAAGAGAAACATTTGTTTTAGCTATCAAAACAATTCGGCTTTCATCGTCACCAACACTCATGATCCTAGCATAGCAATTGGGCATGCACTGCATAGAAGTAATAATTCTTTTGTCATCACTATACTATGATTCAATAAAAGATTATCCTATCAAACATATGGCTCACTGAATGGTTAATCAAGCGTGCTATGTTTCCTTTATTTGTTGCATCAACCACCACTTCTTCACTGATCTTAAAAAACTGCAAGACCAAAGAATATATTAGACAATAAACATTAAACTGCTAGGATATTATAGTATTACGGGCAGCGTTGAGTAAATCAAGATGATCTTACAGTACTTGAATGAATAACAAGGAGGGGGAAGGGGAGGGAAGGGGAAGCAACACAAAATTGTACAAGTGATCCATGATCCATTTGTAATTTTGTGATCTTTTATCTCTCCCTCTCCCCTTTAATCTTTCAACACAACTAAGTCTAATAGCTGATGAGCAATATAGATAAACGTTCTTCCACTATATGAAAAATGAGACCATTCAAAATTGGAGACAAGGTTTACTGTAAGTTCACACAAATCAGACTTACCATTCATAAAATCAATAAGCATTACAGATGCTGACCATCAGATCATAGTTAACCAGTTCAGTGTTTTTTAACTGACAGAGAAGCAAACATTACCAAAATGCTTTCCATGCAAGTTCACACTACAATCTGAGAGAAGATAATCATTGTATCTGTACTCCCTACTTCTCAAAGCCAATAGGGTGAAAACTATCCTTGATTATTGTGCAATCTTTAAAAGCATAACAATAGGTTTGAGGATCAAACTTATCTAGTAATCTTCCTCTTCACAGATATCTTTTTTTGGTGTGTGTGCATGTGTGTCGCATGCACAAGAGTTAGAATTAATAAAAGAATGCATAGAAAATTAGTGCATGGATTGATTACTGTTTTTATTTGTTAAGGTAAGCATGGCCATTACATGATTGGTTTTATATACAATCCTAAGCAAAAAAAAAGGGTTTCTTATGTTGATCAGAGAGTCTCAGAAAAGGCCATCTCACAACCGATAATTCACACTTGCTAGGCCAAAATGCTATTATAGAAGATCAACAAAAAAATTTCTTTAAAAAAAAACCTAGATGCTGCACAGACCACATTGAGTTATCAGATTATACTGGCCACATAGATCACGTTATGGTTAAACGTCAAACAGACAAACAACCCGTATATAACATTTAAACTATGTAGGCTCCATCAAAAATGCAAGATGAATCTCCAAGAAAAATCCAACTATAAAGATCACAAACCTAACTAAAACCAAAAGCCTCAGAAATCTTTAACTAAATAAAAATGTAGTTAACTTAAATGGCAAATATTTTACAAATTACGCAAGGCCAGGATGATTTTCATTTTTGAAGCAAACATATATACCCTTTCAAAAAAAAGAAGAAATATTTTTCATTACAAAATTTAGTATTGCATACATACCCTTCTAAATTTTCAAATCTATCATACATGCCATTAGTTTGAATTAAACTTAAGTTAATGATTCTTGGTTAAAATTATATCCCAAAATGCATCTTGATGCGGTAAGGCAAGTAGGGCCCCATAAAGTCATAGTGCAATCAACAAAATGGCCCAATAGGCCAAGTGCTCGAGCCTGCCTGTCGGAAATACAAGGTCGTTACGTACTTCAGGACTAGTAACGGAGTAGGTAGGCCGGCTGAGCAGGCATCCCGGTCGAGCGAACAGCGGCCCCGTCCGCTTAGACGCCTCCCCGAGAGAATATCTTCACTCCACCTACTCCTTTGGTGAGTAGTGAGTCAGTTGTCAGAAGATCAGGGAACAAAGGAGGCGCACCGTACCGAAAGTACAGTCGAAGCTCTAACCCCTGACACCGGGTACAGAAGCGGTACGTCCAGATAAGGTAAGGTGTCAGAGTCTCAGTAGTGGCTTACCCTTGGCAAGTAACGCATCGATATGTGTGCCAAAAGTGTGCACACAGTTGCATTATTCACCTATAATTCTATAGTTTTTATTCCCCTCAAGAACACCCCACTGACTTGAGCGTCGGAGTACCAGAGCCGGAGACCTCTTCCCTGGCCCGATCTCTAACGGTCCCTTGAGTTTGTACGATTGAGTGCATGAACCGGAGGACGAGACACCACCCGCTGACGGTCTCCGCTCAGTTAACCCGTGAGCACAGACCCAGCACCAGCCGCCCGATTTCAGACAGGATCACATCTATTTTAAGATTATTGAATTCTTTTTTCCTTCTCGGCCTCTCCTCTTCTCATTTTAATTAATCATATGTTTAATAATCTTTTCATATTCAAATATTCTTTCAAATGTTCAAATGTCATTTAAAAATTTTTGTAAAAATATCAATAAGCAATCTACTTCAAAATATTTCATATGTTTAAAAGTTAAAAGGGAAATATTTTTTATTGTGATCATTTCTTTACCATTTTCAGAAGGAAAAACTCTCTAATGTCATATAAGTGAAAAAAAAAATGCAATTTTTTCTTATAGAATAAAGTAAAAAACATAAATAAGGAAAATGGGAGTTGAGCAAGTACCAAACTACTTATTCTACTTACCAAACAACAAACATGTTTACAAACGAGGATAATTCATGCAAAAAAAAAAAAAAAAAAAAAAATCAAAGTGGTCAGACAATATCGTAAATATGTAGCATTAATGTCAGTGATTACTCAAAGAATATTATATCATCAGATAACTGCCATGCATCTTAGAATAAACTGTTGATTGGTACATGCTGCTTAATCGTGTTATGAATAACAGCCCAAGCAAATGGTTTCCTTTAATTTTAATATAGTTTCATAAACTGTTGATTGGTGCATGCTGCTTATCATGTTATGAATAAAAGCCCAAGTAAATGGTTTCCTTTAATTTTAATAAAGTAATTTCAGGAGAGAAATATATCATAGACCATTGTGCCATTTAATAGTATTAAAGATTAGAGGAAATAACAGTTTGTTCATTAGTTTAAAAAGATGTGACAATATTAAAAATGATTCTCGTGTGAGATTTTTTGAACTAGCAAATGACAGAAGATAAAGACGGTAGAAAGGGAAGAAGAATACTCACATAGCAACCCTTTCCCTCCAATCGGTATCGTACTTCTCTCAGGTCTGCAACACTACGCCTGACTTGTTCACCACGATATTCAATAACCTGACAATAGTTCACCAGTTGTTAGTTTCATCAAATCATTCTCATGTCCTATGAAATTCAATGACATCCAATGCTCAACATTATAAAATGGCACATATAATGTTACATGACTCTTTACGCATCCATGCCTTTGAATATCATGTACAATCACGGAGGGTATGTTTGGTAGGATGAAATAGAATGCTTCATTCCCTATGTGATCCAATGTTTTGATTGAGGTGAAATGATAATTACAAAGAATATCCACCCACTGTGTGTTAAAATAAAAGGTGGAATGCTTTCAAACAAAAAAAGGTGGAATGCTTCCTTCCACCACTACTAAATATGTTTCATTCCTCTACTCCTAAATATAATATTATTAATAATTTCAAATATTAGATAGAGATAAATAAGATAGATGGACCGTGACGAGACGACTGAATGTGTTAAGTAGACTTGCATGATGAGTATACTAAGAAAGCTAAGTAGATCGAATCAATTGCATTGACCGGGCAAACTAAACATGTTCGACGTACCAAGCGAGGTAGAGAACCTAGTGGATTAGAAAATTTGAATATACTTGTCATTCATGTGGGTTAGACCAAATGGACTAAGGTGACGGTTGGTTGGTGAGTTTGAAAACGAGGGAATGGAATGATAGTAAAAAATAATGTTTGGATTGTGGGTTTGGGAATGATAATTTGGGAATGATTTCCAGATTTATGGGAATCACCAAACACATATAACTTGGAGAGTTTCATTTCCATTCTCATTCTTATTCCTCTTTACTATCAAACTCATACCCATAATCATGTCAGTCATTTAACCAAATGTCACCTAAGTGTATAAAACTGCTAATGGTCTAAAATCTCGATTATGACCAGAACAATACGGTTTCAATCCCATATTATGTCGTAGTGGTATGATTTCGATATTTTTTAAATATAAAATATATTAATTAAAAAATTAATCTAAATATTAAAATAATAAATAAATACTATTTAAAAAAAAAAGAAAAAATAATGAGATTGTGGTATATTATATGATAAATAAAATAAATAAAAATTTACTACATATTTTTAAAATTAAAAAATAAATAACATATATATGTTGATATATATTAAGTCAATGGGGTAGTCATATTAGGGTTAAATTAAGTGTGTTTAGATTATCTATTTTTAGTTGGGAGCATGGAATAAAATCTCGAGCCAGTTCGCTCGATATAGGTCAAACATCTCGTTCCACTTGTGGACCGCATAAGCATGCCTCCGGTGTTGGCGCATCGCGACTCATCCATGGGCCCGCGGTGACTAACGACGTCTAAGGGGTAAGGTTTTAAACATAGGTTTAATTAATTAACTTAGATTAATAATTTTAATTAACACTATCTATATTGGGATAATTTAAATAGGCTTAATTAAAGTCTAATAAAATTATCGCAGTAGTTTATATATGTGTGTGTGTGATATTTTATTTTTTATTAATTTTTTATTTTTTAAAAAATATTTAGATTAATTTTTTATTTTTAGTTAATATATTTTATATTTAAAAATACTGAAACATTTCGGTCTGGGACCGAAACCTCGGCACAACTTGAGATTTTAAACCTTGATTGAAATTATTAACCTAAATTTTTATTATTACCCTAAGTTTTCTCACAGCATGCCACCTCGAGCGTTGTGTGCGACCTCGCTGTGACCCGTAGAGGTTGTGGCGGCCTCGCCACTACCCATAGATGTCACAACAACCTCCGCATCCCCATCGGGGCAGACCGATAAAGATCCCCTCTACAGTGCTCGTGGTAATGGTGCCGAGCAGCGAGCGGAATGGTAAATTTCATCCATTTTGCCCGGCACGAAATAAAATTTTAAACATGAACTGACTAAATGGATCAAGCGTAAAATGAATCATTTCACTTGTCATATTAGTTCATTAATAGAATGAATATTCCACAATTCTCGTTTTGTTCATTGCTATCAAACATAGCCTTAAAGCTTATTCAGTTAGAAGGATAGATAACTTGATGGATGGACGAATGGATGACAAAGGGATGATGATTAATTTATTCTTTCATCTGTTTGTTTGGATGAACGGATGGATACAATGATCCATCTAAACATCTACATTTTACTTGGAAGAATAAGCCAAAGGATGAAACCTATATTTGATTTTACAAAAAAAAAAAGGACAATAATATCCATTCTTATGTAACCCATTTTATCTCCTTTCTAATTCCATCAAACTAACTTTCATACAACAAGTAAAAATGAAGCAGTTGTAATTAACCAACATAATCAATCAATGATTTTTTTTTTCCCTTCACAAGATTTAACCGTGGTGGTTAATCCATGTAATTCTTACGTTTTTTGGCTTGATTGATGAGGTGTGCTACAGATTGTGTTGCGGCTAGAATGAGATGGCTGGTTACTTTTGATCCACAATTAGGAACTACAACCATGGATTTCATTTCCACACAAAGGGCAACATAGCATGAAGTGGTTGAAAAATAGTTGATTCAGAACATACCCAAATGTAATTATAAGTAATCTCATTAATTGTTATTAAAAGACCTAGTTCTTCAGATAATTGAATGACAAAGATTGTCTGAGCATACCATCTCTCCTTCTTGAATGTTCCTACAAGCAAATAAGCCCCATCCATGTATCCCGGATCTGCCAAAACAAACTCTACTATATTCTGTTGACTATAAACATAAGCACAATAAAAAAACAGATCAGTTGCTAACTTGCTATAATATTATCATGCATACAAACGTAGGCTGGTTCACTGCCAGTGTTACCTGCAAGTGGTACAGACGTTTCCTGAATGAAGAAAATAGCTCTGGATCCTTCTCTTTCTGGATAGACAAAACATGAGATGCCACACATATCTCAGTTCAATTAAAGCATTGCTTGATCATGAAGGCTATAAAGATCTAACACACAAGGAGAAAAAAGGACCATTACCCTAGGTGAATTTAAACTGTGAACCATGTCTAAAGAATGATGAGAAGGTCCTCTTACACGGTGTGGAATGGCATCTTCATGTTTCCTCTGAAAAGAAGAAAATGCAAAAACAAACTTATATAGGGGCTGGTTATGCATCAACCAAGAACATATGCTGAAGTTATTTGCTAGAATAATGCCAGCATACCAACAAGTAGTTGAAGGATAAACACATGATATAGAATGATAATTAATGGGAGTTTAAACCGTAGAAGATGTAAAATGAAATGATAATATCAAATATACTTAGCAAACATTTTTAAACTACTAATGTATTATTAGTTCAAATTTCCAATAGATGTCAAACAAGTTCAAGCAACTTAAAATGTCTCTCCCTCTATCTTTGTCTTTACAGGAATACCTTTGACTTTATTGATTCATCTTCAACATTATATAGAGACTATAATACGAGCCAAATACAGGTACCCTTATCCTTAGTGGTCTATATTATTTGATAATATTGTTAACCCCTTGATGAGTGGTACATTGTTTTCAAGTGAAAACACATGTCTATTGTTACATAGATATTCCTTATGTAACCTTTCTAAAATTCATTTATCACAACTAAATAAAAAAAAAGAATTATAGTCATGTGACATGGGCTATTTTGAATTATGTGATAAAAAGTTGAAAAACTGCAAGTAATAAACTGTCTTGAAAACAAAAATAACAAGGTTCCACTGTGAAAAACCTCATATTCTATCCTTCCATATGCAAGACACCTCGCAACAGATGGTGTTTCAGCATTTTGAATAGGGATGCTTGAATTATGAAGATGGCCTTTTCTAATCAATCTTGAACCAGTCTGCTTTTCGTTATGGTGATTCATCTTTTTGGAAGAAAAGACTCCTTGAGGAGTATGAATAACCAAACAATTGTCTGAATTTGGAACACTGTCAAAACATAAGAAAAAATGTTATAAGAGCAGAGAAGTGCTTGAAATTAAGATAGTTATGGTGAAACAGAAAAAAGAATGGCTATATATAATTACAAAGTAAAATTGCTGTGTATATATTTTCATCGACCAATATAAGTGATACTTCAGAACAGCACATTCAATTTAGATAAAGATTAACGGTTTAAAAAGTAAAAAAATAGTTTACCGATGATGAGCACAGTAAGAAATTTTCTTTGTTGTTTGCTTCCCATTTTTTTCCAAGCAGCGCAACTGTAATTCACAATGGAGATTATTAATCAAAAATATATTTTGTGTTCGTACGGAAGATATAAGACTTCAATTGCATATCAAACAGAAGGTTGACAAGGATAAATGGTTTAGATGAGGAAACATCAGTAGGTACTTTGAAGAATGAAGATCTCATTTCAGAGATCTGTTATTTTTTGTACAGATTTTCTTCAACCAGTGTTCAGAAAATAAGACAAAGAAAGTGATTCTATAATTGCTTTTTGCTAAATAATTGAGAACAAAAGGTAAATAATGAGCTACTCAATGTGCAGGCATAAGGTTTCATCTAATTGTAGAGAACAAAGAAAAATACAATACAGAAAATATAGTAACAAGCCCTTTTTTTGAGTTCCAAAAGATGGAAAGACGGAGTTGATACAGTCATACACCAGGGTGATGCTTCGTATGATACTTCTCTTGTGAAATTCATCAAGAACGCTAAAAATGGCATTTTCCTCTGACTGATCTCTCTGTTTTTTTCGATGGGAATGCAAACCTATCTTACTTTAGTGTGTATTGACAACATATGGTGAATGGTACCTCCATATATATGAAAATCCACTCTTAAAATAAACATGACTAAGCATTGAGACTATTGCCCCTCCTTAAATATTGCAAACATTGTTGGTTCCCATTATATCCTTTCTATATGAAAGAAGTTTACTTTCTTTCAGGGATAAACCTAAATCAACAAAGCAACATTTTCGTTTATCAGAAAGGAATTGAAGTAGTAGAAGATACCCTAGATCAATAGCACAAAACATATAAATCTATTAAAACATTACTAGGCCCATAACTGTTTTGAGGATAAAACCAGATTAAATAGCCCATATCTGTGTTCATAACTTAGGATAATAGCATAAAAGATGACAAAGTGCAAAATTAGAAGAAATAAATCTGTGCAATCAGAAGATTCTTGTATGAGAAAATTTGTCTATGACTTATATTGACAAAGATTTCCTTCACACAAGAAATACTGATGAAGCTTCAGATATGGAATGATGGCATAAAAGACAACGAAGAGGGAAATAAGAAGAGATAATCATGTAATAAGATTCTTGATTGTGATAATTCCTCTGTTATTTACCTTCATGCAAGAAAAACCAATTATGATTAATTGATGTCTTCATGAATTTTATCCCTATATTATAATTAGTAATTTCAAATTAATTTAATTATTTTTTATCAACAAATATTTTCTTAGATCTTCCTCCACCTCTTGCACCTTCCACCCTAATTGGTTCAATTCTTCTAATTGTAGAATATATTACACTTTTGACTATGTCCATACCATCAAAGCATAGTTTACATGTTCTATATTTTGTATCAAGAAAACAACATTTTAATACTTGTTGTTCCTGCAATGAAGTGCCACAAAAGTAAACTCACTAAACTCTATCCAAGAATGATTTAAGTACTTGGACGATACTATTTCCAAAAAGACAAAGACAGAAGATTGTTATTATAGCTAGAAAGTACAATTTATGTTCGGAAGCATCTTCTGGAATAGGTTCTTCTTTCAGAAACAAAGTTATATATACAATCTGTCCTTGTTATTAATCAACCATTTTAATACTTGTTATTAATCAACCATTTTTACAAATAAGCATGATTCCAGACTTCAGACACCACACAATAATATATAGTCGGTGTATGAAGACTTGGCATCTTTTTTGTTTGATGTTAAAACTTCACCTAGTATGCAAGAAATAGAAACCATATCAAAGGTGCAAGTACCAAAGGGCACCCTTTCTCATGAGGTGATAGATCAAAATAAAGTTGATTTCTTGAAGTACAAATTTAAGCAAAAATCTGATTGATAGATGCCGTATATAGCATTGTGCATAAATATGTTTGACTATCAAATGTTTCATTTTGTATCCAAAGATATTATAGTTACATGTTTAATACACAAAATGTACAATCATCATTTATTCTACCTCCATGCGGTAGCCTGCTCTTGATGCACACATAGCATGATAAAAGGTGGAACACTTATAGCACTGTGTGCAAGAACCATGCATTTGACGACATATAACACAAACCTGGAAGAAATTTCATGTCAAAATAAGTTCAGAGATCAATTTTAATTATAAAGCTGTTGAAGAAATAATTGAATCAAATATTTGTCTTTTCATAATAATATCATAACCTTAACAAACAACTCTGGTGGTATATTCAGTATGCCGACAGCTGGTTCCATTGTTTCATCACTTGCAAAAGAGACTTGAGGCTGAAACCAAGCACAAGTAACATGGACCCATAACAAATCATCATCTGTTGGCTTGAGAGCACCCCCTAAACACACCAATGAGGGGAAATTTGAAACCAAACTGTTTATAATCCATATGGAGGCAATATGTCAAGCAGAGAACCAACAAATTAAGGTAAAAAACTAATCTAAATTCAATAAGAAAACAACAAAATCCATATAACTTTTATGCTACACAATACTTTGTTAGTACCTCTTTGTAAAATAGGGGCCTAATGGTAAATATTACCTAATATAAGATGTGAAGTCTAAATTTAAAATAAGGATATGAATAGGGATGCCTAGAATATGGAATTCAAAATACTTTCTCATTAATTTCAAATGGTACTAAAGACACATTACGTTGTCCATCTATTGTCTCGACTCAAAGGTCGCTTCCTGCATTGATCAATTTCCCTTTGTGACATGAGGACACCCGACTGTGATGTTGGTCCACCACAAACGTCACTTGTAACAATGTGTGACCACATGATTTTGGTCAACATCTCCCATGCGCACATGTTGCCTTCCACACGAGGCAATTTTCCATGCAAAATTTTTACTAGCTTCCAGTGTCACCTCCGTGAGCATCGTGACTACAAGACTCACGAGCCACCCTCCTGACTAGTTGTTTTGCCCTCCTTCTAACCTATAGGAGGCAACATCGCCCTCCTTTTCCATGGGTACTTACTGCTGAGGCAATCTTGTTTTGATGTGAGTCAAATGTTTAAGTTAGGTTTAATATGCATTTGACATGGTTGCTTGAGGTGTGCAGGGATACTAGATCACTGAAGAACCTCATCCAGGGCTCCGTCATGGTTTGGACGTGGAAGCACCGGAGTGGAGCTGAGGAAGCATACTTCAAGGGCGAGTGAAGGATGGCATGGAGACAAGCCGAGGGCTTGTATGCATCCGAGGGACGAGG